>JAJMCP010000023.1:0-221422 GCA_030573055.1 Metschnikowia anglica
CACCCCCCCCCCCCCCCCCCCCCCTTCCGTTTTTGTTCACTCTTGTCGCGGAGATTCTTTTTTTGGAATTTTCGTGTCTTTGGTCCGACGCACAGCCCTTATCTTCTTTGATCTGGCCAAGCGCCACGATTAAAACCGAGCAAGCGAGCGACTCCGCTCGCTGATTAATCCGGGTCCAATATACCAAGAGCAAAGAAACAGGGCAAGGCCAAACAGTCTCGCAAAAAAAGTATATCTGGGCTCAAAATCCTGCTTTGTTGATTCTTCCACGATACCTTGATCTACTTGATCAGGCTTTTTTTTTATTTCATTTAATAACCACCGTTGTATATCCGGTATACGGGAATATTTAACCAAAACCATCAGCAAGCACTGTCGCAATCTCATCGGGAATCGTCGCCACCGCTTCTATTCATATTTGATTGAAGCCGCACAGAGTGAACAAAATTCCGTTATTTTCAAACTCACCTTTCAACATGTCTACGACTGTTTTATCCGCTCCAGATTGGCAGAAATTGACTTTCACTGCTCTTCAGTCGGTAAAAACCACTCTTGGCAGAGAGTCCGAGGCTCTTGGAAACCTCGCTTCCCACTATGTTGAGAATATGGACACCCAACTCGATATGATGAACAGTGTAGGCCTTTTGTACGACGCTCACAAAAAAGGAGGGAAGATCGTCTGCTGTGGTATTGGCAAGTCTTACAAGATTGCCACCAAGACCGTTGCCACACTCAAGTCTTTGACAATAAACGCAGACGAATTGCACCCAGCAGAAGCTCTTCATGGTGACCTTGGTTTGCTCCGTGAAAATGATTGCATAATTTTCTTCACTGCCAGTGGAAACACCCCTGAACTTATACAGCTACTTCCGCACATATCCCCAAGCATTCCTATAATTTTACTCACCTGCTCCAAAGAGTCAAAGTTGGCTGCCCATTCACAAATCAAGAGTCTTTTATACGCGGAGTTGCCAGAACATTTAAAGGAAACGGCGATCCACGGTATTCCCGCCCCTACTGTGTCTGCCACTTTGTCTCTAGTGTTGGCTGATGCTGTGGCTCTTGCGCTCGGGGAAATGATCGAAGATGATCATGCTAAAAGAAAAAAGACCTTTTCCATGAAGCACCCCGGGGGCTCTATTGGCTCTGAGCTCAGTCATTTGAATGACAACTTTAATCGCTTAAACTCCGCGGACTCTTCCAACTCAGACTCAATGCCTCTTCACGGAAGCTACTCCTCTTTGTTGTCACTTGACCAGCTTCGGGAATGTTTCCGCACCACATCCTCAACGTCGACTTCTGTAGAATCTGTGACTGATGAACCGCAGATGGTAAAGTCTGACTTCGATTTTCCGTCTGCTATGATGATCGCAGGCAAAGATTCCTGTCACAGAGTTAGCAAATCAGATTTCTTGGGGTGGTCCGAATTGGAACTTCTCAAGAGCCTGGCACTCTTTGACTATATCGTGTTCGACCTGGACCTGAAATATTTTGCCTCAGATTCTGCCAAATTACGCTCGATGTATAAAGATGTTTCAGGTCTGCCAGTTGGTTTCACGAGTATGGACGAATTCCTTCCGGTCTTCCGTGAAATTAACTCGGGCGAGAAATCTTCATAGCGTGTGTTATCGGTGAATAGGAGCGGTGCCTCTGACGATGAAAGATAGGAGTTTTAGTTTCACACAAACGCTTCGTTGTTTTTTTTTTTTTTTTTTCGAGCCGTTTTAAGGCCATTGGTGTTTTTGTTTTTACTCAGAGATATGTACAATTTTATAAACATTTTATAAAATAATGAATTTTCCGGTTGTTCATGCTGTACTATTTCAAGAACTCCTAAACACGGTCTGCGTCCACGAGGGCAGTTTCCGCAACAGCTATCATCTTCTCTACCGATGCTAAGTGCTTGCCATAATTATTCTTCATGGATAGCTGCTTCAAATACTGCCTCAATTTCACCACCAACTTTCTCTTTTCCTGGCTTTTTGGATCAAATCCCTCCACGAGTTTTTGAATGACATAATTTGCATATTGATCCTTCATCATCAAAGCTAACGGTGATTCGTCGTCCACTATCTCTTTTTCGAGTTCTTCATTGCCGAGCATTACTTCATCAAGTATCCGTTGTCTTTGTCTCAATGATCCGTGCTTGATGCACTTTTCGATCACATTGGATGCAAACTTATGTTTTGAGAAGTTGACAATTGATCCGAGGGCAACTTTGAGAATCTCTTCTTGATCTTCTATCGCGCCATGCTCGAGTATATGTTGAATCACATAGTTTCCATATTGGTCTTGGATCAAATAAAAGATAAACCTCTTCAATTCAGTGAGAATGAATTGCTGGTCTTCAGGATCAGAATACTCCAACAATCTTTGAATGACTCGGCAACCATAAGGATGAGTTGATAAATGATAAATGTGGTTTCGCAAACTATCAAGAATGAACCTTATGTACTCAAACGGAATTTTCTCGATTGATTTCTGGATGACATGGTTACCATTTTGGTCTTTGGCACAAATAAGAATGTGGTCTCTTAACTCGCTCACTATGGCAGTCTGACCGTCTAGTTGGATGTATTCTAGAGCTCTTTGCACAACACGGCAACCATACATTTGCAAAGATAAGTCATAAACATTGCTAATCATGCTTTCCAACAAAATCTGCTTCTGAGTTTCAGAGCCATGCTCGAAGAACTTTTGAATGACATAGTTCCCAAAGACGTCTGTCATTAAGTCATATGAGATATCACGAATTTCATTGAAAGCTATCTCCTTTTCCTCCTCGGAAGCATCAGGTAGTTTTTGTTGGATGAAACGGGAGCCGTGCTGATCTTTCGTAAACTCAACAACGTGGCTATATATATCCTTCAAAAAATATTCTCTACCTTTAGAGTTGGAACGAACCTCTTCCAAGAGTGGTGAGCGATATATGTGATGTGTAGCCTTACCACCACCACTTGCGCCTCTTCCAGACTTGCTCTTTTTCCCGTGACCATTGACGGAAGAATTCTGGTTATTGGGGCGGGCGCCAGAAACTGGAAGTGAGGATGGCTTTTTGCTTTTGCCAGGACTCTTGATGTCGGGAGAAATGCGAGGGCTTTGGTTATCATTTGTGCCTGGAACGGCTGTTGGAGGACCGGGGGACGGAGTGGGGCCGTAAATAGAATATGGGTTGAAGGGCTGGAACATAAAGCCTGGGCCACCCGGGTGGAATGGTCGATTCATCAAACCAATTCCTGGCAAGCCGGTGGGTTTTGGTTTCTCTACCTTCTCAAAACTCTCGAGTTTGTTCGCCGCATAGTTTTCGGAAGTTTCAACGGGGACCTCATTCGCGTGTTCCGGATCCAAAACAGGCATAGGGGCCACGTAAGGCATCATTCCATACATACCTCCGTCTACGAATGGCGCACCGTTCATCATGAACGGGGGAGGACTTACCGAAGGAAAGAAAGGAGCGCCTCTGGGAAAAGCTGGTTGGGCATGCGCAGGCACACCGTCGAGGAATTGATTGAAACTTTGATGAGGTGTGAAGGATGTAGCCGTAGCGGGATTCCAAAAGTTTTGATGGGTGTTCAGTGGCTTTTCAGTGATTGGTCCTGATTGCACACTTACATCATTTCCGCTCGTTAAAACTGCACTGGCTTGTATTGGAGAGTTGTTGTTATAGTTGTCAATCTTCTCGCTTATAGATTGGTGCCTCGAGGTTCGAGATGGTATATTCAAGTTCTCATTCAACGAGCCGTGAGGAGGTAGGTTGAAAGGTTTAGTGGAGGTCAGCTCACTATTGAAACTTTTTCTGCGAGGCAACTCATTTTTGTTGTCGAGGGCGAGAGAGCCCAAAGTATTAGAGAGCTCAATTTCCTTGGTAGCATCTGCGATGGAAGAAAACTTGTTCAAGAAACTATCTTGTGGGGGGTGTCTGTTGGCGATTCCACCGCTGATGGAAGCTGTACCAAGCGGAAACCCTTGTGGAGCCTTTGCTGGTGTTGGGGCCGCAAGCGAATGTGGACCTCCAGTACTAGCCGCATACGATACTTGTGCGAGGCTGGATTTGAAATCGAATAAGTTACCTTCGAATTCGCCACTATCGGTGAGCGAAAAGCTCCTCTGGTCTCCTCTGGATGAGCTAAATAAATCTGTCATTTGCGGCTCGACCAGGTCAAGAACAGATCTGTAGCTGCCTGTTATGTTCGGACTGGATGGATCTGAGCTATTGGACCAGATTGTCTCAGACGGCATTTTATGTACAAGTATGGGGCGGAGAGAGACAAGTTCTTTTGGAGAAGTTTGCAGCTATTCAGAAAAGTTGAGAATTAGATTTCCGCAGGAAATAAATATCCACAACGCTTGTCACTGGCTTTGTAAGGCGACGGCTATAATTTTCGAAAATAGCCGCCTCAATAACAAGCAAGAATTGGCGGGAAGTAGTGTCACGGTGAAGGAGGCTCTGGTGTGGGAGGTCTCTCGTGATAATATTAAGCGCTAAGGCAGTTCACTTGGTTTCGAATGACAGCTGTGACAATAAACTATGCGATCCGTAGTTTCGGGAAAGAATCAATTGCTGACGGTGCCGGAGGATCGTAAAAGCAGCGGATGGAGAGGTAGAAGTATGGGTGACGCTTGAACACGATAATGAAAAGGCGAGCCGGTGTTTTTCCTGCAGGACCTCTCGCTTGCCTGGTTACAGTCGTAAAAGTTCCCTGAACAGAAACGTGAGGAAAGTCAGTGGTGAATAATCTGAAAAAACTCGATCTAGAATGAACTATGTATATTTCCGAACATGAAGCTCTTAAGTGAATAAACGCTATGTTTTTTGTGTTCTCCGTCAGATTTTTACCAAATGAACTGTCAACTATCAAGCTTCATTGCTCGAGAACGTGGCTGGATTTGTTGCAAAAAGGGGCTGCCTTCACCAATTTTTGCAAACTGTCAAAAAACATGTGAAGAGTGAACTATTTAGCGCAGAAACTATTTTCTATCACATGTGTCTTTGCAATTCAAGGATCGCTTGACCAAGACTTGGTGTCTCTTTTAAACAATAAACGGTTCACAGTTAATACCACGAATTCTATCGGGAGATTCCAATAAGATATTCGGCCGCACCTCGGGCCAATCCGAGAAGCACCGAGCACCAAACAAACTTAGTGGAACAATCTACAAATCTTAATTCTATCTGATTCTTCGCAGAGCTAAGTTTTCTGAACAGAATCCGTGAGTTCAAACTGAGCTTTCCTAAAATTAGTAAAGTCACTTTATTAGTATCATTCTTACATGTTGATCCGGAATCTATCGCTGCGCTCGCGCACCCAAGCTCTTTACTTGAGAGCACACAGGCATGCAAACAACCGTCTCATTGCCCTTTCAATAGCCTGATATCCGACTTCTGCAAGTCATGTCTCGCGGTCCTCGTAGCGCCCACGATAGACTACTCAATCTCTTATACAAGAAAGCCGTCCCCGAAGTCAAACCTAGAGTTCCACTCGTCAAGCGAGTACTTTACGAACAAGAGCCCAGCACGTACCCAACGAAATCGGCTCTCGATGATCTAATGGAGTATCTGTGGAAGCGAAAGCCCATGGCATCAGCTATAGAAGACGTTTGCAAGCAAATTCCTGAAGTGGCCAAATCAAACGTGCTACGGTTGAGCTGTAAGAACGCGTTTGTTGGCAGGTCAGATTTAATGAACATATTTCCCGTTGTAGCAGAGCGTCGATATCTTTTACAAGGCCCCTCCGAGAAAGGCCTCAAATTCCATTTCATCAAAGCAAGAAATCCCATCTCCCTACTGTTTCTTGCGTCTTATTATTTGATCTTCCCCAACTTCAACCAGGCTTGTGTGTACTACTTGGAGACCCTAGGCAAACAGATAAATGGTCTTGACTTGAACTTGCAGTTTGTCAATATCACGGAGAATCACTTGAAGCGCATGTCTTCGCCTTTCCTTTTTCGCCCTGCTGCTATCGAAAATTTTGCCCATTTGTCAGAGCACTACGGAAACACTCCCATCACAGAAATCTTCATTAATTATCCTGCTCATTTGAATTCTATTAAGCATTTAAACGAATCTGACCGAGATCGATCTCAGTTTCGTAACGGGATGATTGATCCAATTTACGGCTTACTAGGCTCATACCTGGGACAAGAGTTCAGGGATAGGCTGGTGATCGTTCGTAACTTACCCTTTGGGGTCACGGGGCCCGCTCTTGAATGCTTGCTTTGGGATTACGAATTCGAAAACGAGGAGAATCCACAAGCTTCGATCACAAACTTGCATTCAAACGCTCCGACCCAAATCACACTAGCGCTCGTCAAATTTAAAGACCCCAAAAACGCTAAAAGGTTTGTTAGGAACTACCACGGCCGCAGGTGGGAAAAAGTTTCAAAACGGAAAGAAAAGTCTCTTTACGAACCAATTCTTTGTGAATTAGCTGATTGATTATGTATAATGCTAAATAAATCAAGACTTCATTCCTCCTTTCCTGTTTTGATCCTTTATCAGACGGTCAGTCGACCAACTCGAAGCTCTTCCAGCTTGAGCGTACGAGTTTATACTGAGGTGTATGAGAAGCTACCCCTGTGGGAAGTTGCACAGAATCGGCCGAGGAGGATCTGGCTTTCAGATCGTCGAAGATGACATACTTTTCCCAAATCTTTTTCTTTTTCCAGATGACAATCACGGTGTCGTATCCAGACCAACCTATTACAGCGGTGTCATCTCCAAAACTCGAATCAAAGTCTATATGATATTGACTTGTGTTCACAGAACAGAATGACCAGGTCGACTGGAAATAGTCGAGTAACGGAAGTGGTAAACCTAGTTTGCTCAACACATGCTGGCGGTTGGTAGGGGTATCCCGCGAGGACTCTCCGTCAGCGAACGGATCGGACAAGGGCCTTGTGAGGGGTGGCGCGATATTGAAAACATGCAAGGTGTTTTTGTCAGACAACACAGCAAGGTTGGAATCGTTCGACGAAAATTTCATCGAAGTGATGATTGCACGGTCGAGCCCTCTTCTAAATTCGAAGATGAGGGCTGTCGATTGAGTTGAGTGGACTCGAATTATGGTCCCAGATTCGCTCGCAGACGCCAACATCGTACCCGTACGATTCAACGCGATAAAGCGAATCTTTGATTTGTGGGCTTTCACGATGCTCACCGAGTTCTTTTCTTGTCCTTCCGGCGAAACATCGACAAGCTGTATTTGACCAACTGTACGTCCGGGAAATGCAAGTATTTGACATTTAGAACTTTCTTTGGAGGAGTTGCCATAATCGGCCCCCGGGAGGGAAGATTGTGACGAATTGGAGGCATTATGCAGTGATGCCGAATGAATGGAAAGATCGGCAAGGCCGTATTCATTTTCTAGCGTTTCGAATGTGGCAATTTTTTTGGGTGGGGCTGAGAACTCATAAACAATCACTTGACTCAAAAGGACAACAACAATTCTTATTCTGGATAGCAACACATTCAAAACCGGATTCATAAAACTCAAACTCAAACTGGGCCTCTTCTTGAGATCGTCCCATATAATCACTTTATTGTTTGGAAACTTCGGATTTCTCCCGCCCCCGACCATAGCCAAATAGTTCGTTCGATGTAGCATGGAGATAAGCCCTATACCTGTGCCGGCTCCATTAGAAGAGGAAAAGTTACGACACACCCGTAGATCAATTGGATTGGTATTGTAGACAAGGAACCCACGTTCGTGTGCAACAGAAAAGCATCCCTGATCTTGATTGAACGAGACGTGCAACACCTTCATTTTTTTGTGCTCAAGGAAGTGACCCGTTCCTGTGTTCATGCCCTTCGAACCTGGCCTGATATCAACCTTTTCAAATGAACGTGTTAAGTGTTGCTTTGATCTGAGGTATTCCAGGAGAACGGGTTGTAAACAAACTATTGGATAGACGTGGCGTCAAAAGATCTGCGTTAAGTCTCAGTGCTAAATTTGGCGCGAAGCTCCGATGTAAGAAATCTGGCTCAAGAGTCGCAAGTGTCAAACAACAATTTTAAGCTTGAGCCCAGGTGTCCTCGGGTTAAATTTGTTTTGTGAAGTGTTGAGCTGAAAGACCGGCGAAACAAAAGGAACAGAATGGTTGTTGAACTGACGAGAGCCAGCTCGTTATGGGGGGAAACACGGGTGATGTGCCTGCGTCAATCTGACGCGCGAGACCCCAATTAGCATTCTGTACCGCCGCACGATCATCCTTTGATAACCGTTTGAGTTACCCCTCATTCTTCATGTCCAACCTGAAATTTGTTTTAGTACAACTGCAAATCGATTTGTTTTCTCTCAAATTTCGGCCAAGCTGAACTGAATTTCTTTTTCCCCACATCAAGGATTCCGTCTCAAACGCGATCTTTGATTACTTTGTAAATACGCCGCTTGTCTCTTAGTCACTTTCTATATCCATCACCTCCTCGTCACTCGAGACTTCGCCACGCTTCAAATCCTCGGCCAAAGCCTCTACTCCTCCATCGCTTGGGTACTTACCCCTCATGGACGTATCAGAAACACCATTTATTCTCCGTTTGAATAGCGACGCAAATTTGTCGCTGGGGCCCGTCGTATCGGCGAGAATGTCGAGTTTTGACTTACTCAGGTCTTGAGGTCTGAACTTGCTCGAGGCTATGTGGATGTCAGGAATTTTGGAATCCATATGGGCAAGGAAGAGCGGGGAGTTCTTGTTGGTTTGTAGCGCTCTTTTCAATAGATCTTGTGCCACTGGATCCGAGGGTGATAAGGCTAATGCATCGTGCAAAACCTGAATTGCTTTATGGTCATTGCCCAATTTCATGTAAACAAGACCGATTGAAGATAATATGTTACTGTCGTTTTGTGGGCTTAGCTTTAGGGCCTGGTTAAAGCAGTCCAATGCTTTGTAAGGATGATTAGACCTCCTAAAAACATGTCCCAAGTTCGAATGAATGGAAATCCAAGTCTTGCTATCGGAGTTGAGATACCTAGCTGCACTCAAAGCCTCTTGAAACAAAGCCTCAGCTTTCTGTAACGAGTTTTTGTGGTAGTGAATGACACCCATTTCATTGAGAAGAAGAGGATCAGTATTGCAGATTTGGTAAGAAGCCAAAAGATACTCCTCCGCCAAATTAATACTGTTCATTTGTAAATGCTGCATACCCAAAAATAAGTTTGGGAGATGCGTGCCTGGGAAGAGTCTAGCTGCAAAGGCATAAGCGCTGATAGCTTGCTCATGTTCGCCCTCTAATGCAAAAGTGTGACCGAAGCCAATCCAACCCTGACCACTGTTGGGATTGAGAAGAGTGGCTTTGCTGAAAAATTTTCTGGCTTCAAGAATTCTGTGGATGGAAAGATAATAAATTCCTATTGCCAGCCATGTCAAAGGATGAGACGGATGGTTGTCTGCCAATTGATGAGCTTTGAGAAACAACTTGTTGCGGCCACCTAGCTCGTATAGACAGCTTAGGTAGTTAGGAAGAAGACTGAAGTTATGCGGGTCACGGTCCAAGACTTTCTCACATACTTTCAAACACTCGTCATAGTTGCATTTGATGTACAAATAGTCTGCTCTGCTCAAAAGCACGTCTGCGTTATCGCCCAAGCGGTACTCATCTTTCAAAATACTTTCAGCTTCTTCAAACTTGGAAATATTCATGTACTTGCTCAACCTGGAAGTGTAGAGAAGCTTGATCAACTCGTCATTGTCGTCAGCGTCGGCGTAATTCAATTGGTTGATAAACTCCCATTGTTCTTTTGGAGACAAAAAATCATTACTCACGAGTTCGTTGAAAGCTTCAAAGCACTTGACATCAACCATGACGGCCTCCTTATATGCTTCCTGTGCTTTGTCGTAGTTGCTTTGGTTCGCGTACACAACACCTCGAAGGTAGCACATAGAAGCTTCAAGCCGTGTACCTCCATCAGTGTTTCGCACTTTATAATTCGATTCCTTGAACGGATTCGTTTCACCTAAGAGATCCAATGCATCGTCCCAACGTTCTAGCTTGACTAGCGAATATGCAGATAAATAACGACAGCTGAGCGACTGCTCGTACTCGGGTTTGCTCGAAAGTAGCTTGTGCGCACGCAAGAAATTGCCTCTATTGAAATGGACCTGGGCTAGCCAAAAGGCGTCATTGGGGTCGTTTGTGAGCGAAATGATCTTGTCACCAATGTACTCAGCAGTGTCGTAATGGTGCTGCATCAAGGCGTCATGTCTCCAAAGCCGAAGCTTCTCCGCACGAGACAAAGGCTCGTCGGTGTTGTGGGGGACCCCGTCCTCTGCTTCACGGAGGTGTCCGCTGACATTATCCGAATTATAAAACAGAGACAGCAGAGTGCCTGGGGTCTCAAACAAATTGTTGTGTGGATTTGGAGGTGTTATGAACACGTTCTGTCTTCGGCTGCCGATCTGGGGCGAGATAAACAATGTAGAATTATGCTGCAGGGGTGTCTTTTGAGTTTGAACCATAATCCGGAAACTTCGTTCGTGTGCTTCCCGATATTTTGTGAATACTGACTGGCTTTGTTAATGATATAGCTGTGTTCCCATGTATACGTTCGCGGCCCGTGTATGCGTATACATGTGGAGGACAAACTGCGAGCGAGGCCTCAGACGGGCAGAGTCACAGAAAAAGACAACTGTACAAAAGAAGACGTAGAGGAGCAGTATTAGTGGATATCCGGATTTTCGGTGATCTACATCTCAAAAGTTCAAAAGTCAAAAATCAGTTTGATCGAAAACAGGTTTTGTAATGGTTTAAGGCTTTAGCCTCTCGTCTGAAGGAGTCTAATTGGCGATCAGAGGAGGCTTGTGGGAAGCCCAAAGAGAAAACGTGATCTTCGATCTTACTATAAAGGAAAAAAAAGAAAACAAGCGTAGCCGGGATCGTAACGTCGCCAAAAGCCCATCTTCCCTCAACAAAGAAATCGCTTTGCAAATTTGGCTTGACTCTATAATTGGCGATGGGACCAGATTCCTATCTCAATGAGGGCCCTGCTATATGTGCTTGTGCAGGCCACTCCAGTCGAATGAGATGAGCTCCAAGTTCTCTCTACTTCTTCATTTTCACTATAGCAAAAATGCCGGAAAACACGAAGGCAATGACCCAATTTAGAATCATGGTGGGCTCCTACGAGCACAATCTTTTGTGCTTGTCGCTCATTATGAAAGGAACGGCCGAAGCGGTGTTCACGCCCATATTTCATTTCCAAGCCCACACCTTGTCAATCAAATCCATTGACATTGCGAAAAGATATTTGGTCACCGGATCAAACGACGAGCACATCCGTATATATGATTTACAGAAAAGAAAAGAGCTAGGCACTTTGTTGAGTCATCAAGGCACAGTCACGACTCTTAAATTTTCCAAAGAGTCGACGGAGAACGGCGATCCACTGAAGTCCGGCAAATGGCTTCTCTCAGGTTCCGAAGACGGTAAGATCATCATTTGGCGAACCAAGGACTGGGAAACTTTTGGAACATTAAAGGGCCACCAAGGCCGTGTCAATGACTTGGACATACATCCCTCCGGTAGAGTTGCCATTTCCGTCGGCACGGACCACACAATTAGATTGTGGAACTTGATGACCGCAAAAAAAGCCGCTGTTCTCAAGATCAAAGGAAGAGACCATTTGGGTCAACCCGGGGAAATCGTGAAGTGGTTTTCTAATGGCAAGCATTTCATGGTGGGATTGTTGAATCAGTTATTCATATACGAGCTCGCAGAAGAAGCTCAAATTGTTAAAAAGATCCAATTCAAACCAACCTTGATGTGCATTGAAACAATGACCATTGGCGGGAAGGAGTATTTGGTCACAGGTCTTAATAATGGCTCCATCGAGTTTTATGAAGTATCAAATGTCTTGAGCAATGAGCAGCCCGAACCAGAATTCACTTTACAAGGACATTCCAGCAGAATCAAGGGTGTGTCCTTCATTTGTTCTGAGGCGGATACTCACAACATCCCGTACTTGGTCTCTGTTTCTTCTGATGGAAAGATCGTCGTGTGGAACTTGTCTGAGTCCGCAAGAGACCAGGTTGCTGTATACGATAGCGGCGAAAGACTAAATTGCGTTGCTGTTTGTGGAGAATCCATTGAAAAGGCAGACACCATGAAAAGAAGACATGAAGAAATTGAGAGAAACGAGCCCAGTGAATCTGAGTATGAGACCGATGGGGATGAGTTGCGGAAGGTGATGTTAGGTAGCAAGAAGAAGAAGGGTAAGAAAGGTAAAAAGAATAAAGCTAAGGTGAGCGTGACTTTAGAATAAATATTGCAACGAATATATATGTTAAGACTTTCAAGGAGCTCGGTGGATGGTTTATTTTGGATTTGAAGTGTTTCTACTAGTATACATTGTATATGGCACACTCGAAT
This sequence comes from Metschnikowia anglica, assembly GCA_030573055.1. Classification (NCBI taxonomy): domain Eukaryota; kingdom Fungi; phylum Ascomycota; class Pichiomycetes; order Serinales; family Metschnikowiaceae; genus Metschnikowia; species Metschnikowia anglica. The sequence continues at coordinate 12,362 of JAJMCP010000023.1, forward strand.
AGTGTAGCGTTTATGACAACCGGGAGACATGGTGGTCAAACAATTTCTTAGCCCTGACCCAGACTGGAGCCGAATCTCTATCCTTCAACTGCAACAAAGATGGCATCAAATCCTTGGAGAAAAATTCAGATGCTTCTCTTGGCAACAAGGAAGGCAAGTGGTCGATGGAACAGACGGACAACTTAGGGCCAGCAGAGGTATCAACAGGCACAGTTGGGTCATTGAAGACTGTCGCGATTGTGTAGACAGGAATTGGGTTGTGTGGGTTCGTTGTGTCGGCAGAGACATCGACGATCGATCTCAACTTTCTGTCGGGTCTGTTCAAAGAGGCGAAGTCAATGAATGGTGGAATTGGCTTGGACAAATAGATACAATTGACAAAGATGTCCGATTGCACAATTTCCTCGAACGGACCACCCTTGGCGGTTTCGTTCATATCCCACTTCAACAAATTTTCCTCAGGAATCCCGACCTTGCGGAAGAGGTCAAGAGCGCCAGAGCCACATCTTCCCAAAGCTCCAATCACCAAGCAGGTTGGTTGTTGGCCGCCGTTCCTTTGCAAGGCAGCCTCCAACTCCTGTTTCACATGGCTCACCAACGCAGCCTCGTTGGGGTAGGGGGAAACGGCTGGCAAGTTTTCCGAGTCATCATGCGTTTGCTTGAACGCCCAGTCCAAAACCCCGATAGCCGCACCAGCAAAACCAGCATAGAATCCAAATGCTGCGACTCTTCTTCCCTGCTCGTTCTCGAGAAATTCCAAGTCATACAAAGTCCCCTTACCGGCAGGGAATCTTTTCAAAACATCTTGCCAGCCTGCTTGGTCCTTGTAACAGTGAGCAAACTGAATATGTTTATGTACAAGGGGAAAAGTTTCGTTTTCTGGCAATTCCTTCAATCCAATGATTATTCTGTCAGAGGGTGCAGATTTCCAAGATCCAGCTGGCACAATCTTGGCACCGATGGCAGCATATTCGTCGGAGTTAAAGATTGATTGGTCGCTGTCCTCCACATACACTTCGTAGCCAGCGTCCAATAGCTCCTTTGTGGTGGTTGGGGTCAAAGCGGCTCGGGCTTCCAAAGGCTTGGTTTCTGCTCTGAGATGTAAAGTCACCATTTTTGAGAAGTGTGCTTGATAATTTTGTCAGGGAGATTTTTCTTTTCTTTGCAATGCTCTTCAAACTCTGTTATCGGTGCGGTTTATATATGGACCCAGTGAGTACTATGAATCACTAGATACTGCACGATTCAAAGGGCATTCAGACACCGCGGTGACTCAGCGCCGTAGATAAAGGTTGGGGCATGAGAGGCCATTTAATCAGATGACGCGGTCGGGCGATCGTGTCACAATGCGAGGATTATCTCCGCCGCATGAATTGCTTCATTCTTGGTCTATGACGAAGACCAAAACCCAAAGTAAAACAAAAAAACGTAGCATCTCCAACTGGCCAATTTTGAAAAGCGAAACTCTTTTCTCTTTTGATTGGTTTTGTTTTTTTCTAAAAATCCTGCCTCACAGGCAGTTTCTTCTATCTCCAGTTTTCCGAACAGGTGCGACCTCGCCGGTTTAGCTGGCTTGTTTCGCGGTCGAGTGTCCACGTTCGGCACTTAAAGAAGGAGCGTCTCCAATGTCTAGAAGATGGTGTTTGAGGCGACCATAGGGATAAGTCCCCAGAAGGCAATTAAAGAATTAGGAAATTTAAAAAGATTGCAGCACCACAATTTCGCATATGGTCTCCCACTACACTACTCAGTATGGCCCTAAGTGGCTTGACTAACGTTGATCGGACGGGAAACAGTATTTTCCACTTGGTATGGCCGCAACCGAAATACACTGTTTGCGGGCAACTATGATTGTTAATGTCAATAATATCTCAGAGCTGCTTAAAGTTGTGGTTTCTTCGAGTCGAGTCAGATCTCCTCGCATCTTGAGGCTCATTTGAATCACAGGCCTTGGTGAGTTTTTGAATAAAGATTTATGATCGGGTTGAACTGGTACCCAGGTTCCATCTGGATATCTCGCTTGTGGAGATAGTGCATTGCAGATACTCCTGACTTATGATCAAGTTAGACACCGCCGAAGAATGAACTCAACAACAATCTGTAGTGTAGTACTTGTAACGCAGAGCAAGATGAAGCGTTAATCAAAGATCTTTCGACGATAAATATTGTATGTCAAAAACAAGCGTAAGAAGAGATCATAAAATATAGCAAATGGTAATCGTGGAACTGATGTGTCAGGGGAAAGACGACAGCTAAATCTTCAGAGGGTGGGACTCACTTGCATTCGAGGAGACTTGCCATAGGTGATTACCAGCCTCTTCGAGATCTGTATGACGAGGTGAATCTCCCCCGATCGCTTAATGTTCATCCGAAAATATCATTACATCTACTATCGTGTTTCGTTATGGCTAGAGGCCAACTTGCGCTTATCAGAACGATTCAGCTCACGTGATTTGAGTGGATAAGCTCATGAATGCTGGTGGACGCCACTAGCAAGCAGCTTGATATGCCGTATAGTCATTGTTGTGCTTTAAGTAAGCAATGTTGAGAAGATTCTGAATAGTGATAAATCCTGAAGCCTCGTAAAGATCATTTCGCAATTTTATCTGAGCAATTCGGGGAAGAACGCAAAACGTTCATTGCTCTCGCGCCACCCCAAGAAAGAACTTTGCTGTTTGGACCAATGCATAACGCGCTCGCGCTGCGTAACCGCAACTGAGATCTCGATCACAGGCCAACAAGCAGAAAGCCCAAACTCCCTTGCTCAAGGTTGCCATGCCGCTGGATTGGGCAAAGTAATCAGGTATATTCTCTCTTGACACTTTTATAAACTTGTATTCATTTCTGTTGAATTTTTCCTCACAGCTTAATACATCTCCAGTACACTATGGCTTCGTCCGTCTTTGTCTCTGGTGCTTCTGGTTACATTGCCCAACACGTCTGCAAAAACCTCCTCAAGCAGGGATACCGAGTGGTGGGATCTGTGAGAAGCGCCGAGAAGGGTGACCACATTTCAAACTTGTTCAACTCTAGTAAGTTTTCCTATGAGGTGGTACCGGATATTGAGCCCGAAGGAGCCTTCGATAATGCTTTGCAAAAAAATCCCGACTTGAACGCCTTTTTACACATTGCATCTCCTTTCACATTCAAGGCAAAGGACGTTGAGAAAGAATTGCTTCGCCCCGCAGTGAACGGAACAACGAATGCTTTGAAATCTATCAAAAATCATAGTTCCAAGATCTCTAAGGTAGTGATTACTTCATCTCACGCTGCTATGTTTGATGCTTCGAAGGCAAAAGATCCGTCATATACAGACAATGAAAAATCCTGGAACCCACTTACCTGGAAGGAAGCCAAGACCAACCCCCAGCTGGCTTTTCTTGCCTCCAAGAAATATGCAGAGAAAGCCGCTTGGGACTTTGTTGCCAAGGAGAAGCCCAACTTCGTTGTGAATGCCATCAACCCGGTATATGTGTTCGGCCCTCAGGCGTTTGATAGCGAGGCGAAAGCCCCACTCAATACCTCAGCAGAGATTGTCGCTAGAATTTTGAGATTGAAGCCGACCTCCAAGGCACCCGGTCTTGCCGGTTATTTCGTAGATGTCAGAGATGTGGCAAAGGCCCACGTGGAAGCGTTTGAAAAGGATTTATCGAACGAAAGATTGGTCATCAGCAGCTCTAAGTTTGCGGGACAAGACTTATTGGATATTCTCAACGCCAACTTCGAGTCCTTGAGAGGTAAATTACCGAGCGGAAACCCCGGTGCTGGTGCCGAGGCCAAGAAGCAGCTGTGCAACATCGACAACAGCAAGACAAACAGGTTGCTCAATCTCAATTACATTGACTTGGAAACAAGTCTCACCGATACCGTGAGACAACTTCTAGCAGCCTACAAGTAAAATGGAAAGTCATGAGGTAATCATGCCAAGCGTGAAAAGACAAATGCAGCTTGTTGTATACGTATCTCTACCGATGTAGCTGCGGTATTAGCAAAACTTTGGTCAAAGTGTTCATCAGCAAAGAAATCTAAGATGCTCTAGGTTAAGTGCCTTATCAGCCACGAGGGATACAGCATCTAAGTAAATATGAGCCACCTCATCCAATTAAAGACAGACGATTCATAGCATATATTTCTAAAAGTTTTGAACTTTCCCACATCACCATATTGATATCTATGTGCATACTCACACCCTTCTTATGCTATCAAGCACGTATTGAGCAAAGATTGGCTGAGCGACTTTCCAGTCATCCTCCACAAAAGAATCACCATAGACTTTGAAAACCTTCTTCATTAGCGCAATTTCGTGTTCGTCACTTATTATACCGTTGACGATCGCCTTTTCATACAAAAGCTGAGCGAATTCTCGATCATTATCATAAAGACATGCCACCATGAGTGACTCAGTCAAAATTCCCGTTGGTGAACGTCCTGTCACTTTATTGGTTTTCTTTGACACTCGGTAAACAAAGTCATTGTAAATTTCGAGCGACGTTTCGGACGAAAAGCGACTCTTTCCGAGAATGAGTTGTGCGACTGTGGGCACCGCGAGACCATCAGAATTGATAAGGCTTTCTGCGATCTTCATGAAAGTTTCATTTTTATTTTTGAAAGATTGGTAGCAGAAAGCTTTGACGATGTTTGCTTGAACTAGGTCAATTCCAAACTTTTCATGTGTCTGATATTCGTGGAATCTGCGCAAGGCTAAATTCACGTCATCCATGTCTATACCATATGTCTCCATGAGTTGAATTCGCAACAACAATGCTTCAGGATCCCTTTTGTCGAGATCTAACTTGTTTTCTTCCACGTATTTGAGCACAGAAACCACGTACTCTTTGGAGCTGAGAGGTTGTTTGGCCAAAGCAAAATTCTCTAGGGAAGGCAGAGGTTCTGCTAGCAACTTCCCTCCAAACGAAAGGATTTTACTCAAAGTCTCCTTGCTCAAAAGCGAGGGATCGTGAGTGAAGATAAGTTGAGATAAATGGAAAAACAGGCGGGGATCCTTTTCATTTGTGAGCTTAGAATAGTTAAGCCACTTGTAAAACCCGTCAACCCTCAACAAGGCTAGGACAGGAATTGCGTGTTTGCGGGCAAGCAAATCTATCAACAAACTTAAATGGGCCTCAGAAAGCAGTAAGTTCGATACTTCGTTGAGAAGCGAGATTGCCTTGGCGATGCTGGCGTCCGAGGGCAGGAATTCTGCGTCCCTTGCCTCGCTATTTTCACCCAACAATAACTTGTCAACAACAGTTAAACGGACAGCGTCACTCACAGACTCGCCACCATGCTTGTGCAATAATTCTATCAGGCTGAAGACACGTCCTGGATTGTGCTTTATAAGAGGTTCTAGAGACCTCTCGTTCCATTCGAGATCCTGACCTTTCTTAGCAGCTGTGAAGTAAAGAGAAAAGTCTTGTGGCAAACCGTGACACAAGACTTCATTAGCGATTTCATTACTCACATTTGACCGTAAAATGTCATGGAGATCCTTGATCTCAGTAGCCGTGAATGTCTCGTTGGACAACGCCTTTTCCACCTCGTTGCGCTCGACTGGCTTGCCTGATTTAATACCATCCACCATGGTTGCCAAAACGCTCTTCCATCGAACTCCTCGAGAGGGGACACATATTTTGCTAAAGGGTAGCATGGTGGATGCTTGAATTGGGCTCAAGTTGCGACATGATTAGATCTCAAAACCTGGAGGAAGCATGTCCTGTGAGCGATGCGCGCTCCTACGACTACTATTGAAAGCTATCCTTACGTGCAGGATAGATTGCATTAACATTTTGTTTGACAGTTGTCTCAGAAGTATAATTCATGATGTTACTGATGTATGGAAAACCCTTTATTTGATAAAAACCTTCTTGTGATGTTCTGGTTTCTCAAAGGCCTCTGTTGGAAATTTCCACCTTTTATATACTTTTCACAGCAGCCCATTGTTCCCACAATGTGCTCTATGATTGGCTAATGATGGTCGTTTCTTGACTTAGACTGCATTGTTTACCGTCTAGCATCTTGCGTCTAAGAATTATCTGCTTCGCAGAAAATCTAAGCATGTGCACTAGTTTGAAAAATGGGAATCAGACGTCTGTATATTGCTTTTATTCATGTTTTGTGTTGCTTTCCAATTTAGACAAGAGCCCAATGGCGGAGATGTAGCTTGTCCACCTATCCTTCACTTCAAACTGATCGACGTCATCGAAATTGTAATTGTCATTGAGGTAGTCGTTGAAGGGAAGCCACTGGTTTTTCTTTTCACACTCGAAACTCCAACTAGCTTTATAGGCGCCTCCAATAGCGCAAGCGTTTGGAATTTCCACTTGGTAATTTCCCTCAGTAGCGCCCATGATCGAACCCATTCTCTCAATGATGCTCTTGTTCCTTGAAGCACCTCCAACGAAGAAGATCTTACGTGGCCTCGAGGTCAAAGACTCAAAACTTTGCGGTTTTCCGTCAGTGTAAATATCACCAAAGTTGGAGTGTAATTCATCAATAAGCGCTTTGAGCTCTTTGTCATCAGCTTTTGGAGTTTTTGATGAATCTTCAGAACCACAAAGCATTGGGCCTGCTCTCACCCTGCAACTAACAGTCTGGGAATCAACTATCGAGCTCACATCATAGTCCAAGTCCCAGTTATCAACCTCTTTAATTTCATCATGAGAAGTCATTTCCATCCTCTTTGTTTGCGCAGAAGCATTTGGAACAATTTCCCCAATTGGAAAATAAACTCCCAACCTATTCTTGAAGTCGCCAGCGTTGTCTAGGATTTCGTTGAATTTATCCCACGAGTCACCGTCAACTCCATACTTCTTATTGACTGCATCACGGACTTTCTCCCTAGCCAAGGCCCCATTGCTGTAGCAAATCATGCCCATATAAGCTTTCTCGATTGTAGGGTGTTTGAAAAGATGGTACTGGGAAGATGGTGTATAATTTTCAGTCACCAAAAGAACAGTCGTAGAAGTACCCAAGGACACCAAAACATCATTCTTTTGTAATGGCAAAGAGATGATCGTTGCGAGATTGTCTCCAGTGAAAGAGAATATCTTCGCTTCCGGCGAAAACCCATACTTTTTGACGAAATATGGGGAGATTGAGCCCAAACTATCGTAGCCCACGGGCTCGATCTTGCCGAGTTTTCTCTTGAGTTCATTCACTCCGTCTTCAGTTTCTTGTTTCGACTTTTTGTCGAGCTTTGGATGAACTCCGGCAGCGACAGCGACCAACTCATCGTCATATTCAGATTCGCCGATATTGTAAAGGTTCATTCCACAACCATCAGCTTCTTCGATCGCGGTGATTTGACCCAAAAGAACAGATGCAATGAAACTTGAAACCAAGGAAATTCTACTTGTGTTTTTGTACACGTCTTTGCCTGATCTCACAGCCAACTTACGAATTTGCAAACCGGTGAACCTGTGATGAGCTCTGGAGCCAGTGATATCCGCCAACTTATCGGGACCACCAGTGACCTTCTCAAAATCTTTGATTTCCTGGCCAGTTGAATGATCCTGCCAGTTGGGAGAGGTCTCGCAAGCAAAGGCGTCTGACAAGGCGTCTGACAACGATGAAGAACCATCCATTCTCTTCAAGGACAATGAGGCAGACTCAGACCAGAAAACGGAGCCATGCTGCATCCCTGACCCACTGATGCCCTTCACGTTTTGAAAGGGGAAGTTGTCTTTCTTCATCAAGCCAAAAACATGGTCAATCGCGTCCAACCACATGTGGACCGGAGAAAGAATCTCACCGGACCTCTCATCTGATAAGACGCCTTTCTTGATTTTATACTTATCTTTGAACTGAACATCAAACTCGACATTGTAAGTGGCGAGAGCTTTCAATTTTTCGTTGGTGACTATAATTTTGAGTTGTTGAGTGGACAAGTCAAAACCCAAAAATAAATCCGAAGAGTGCTTATAAGTCATATTTCACTTCTAACCACAGAGTTGGGTTTTTCTTATAACCAGGCCAAGGAGGCAAGACGACAAAAGCAGTGGCGATGATACAAGCAGCAAACAAGTATACCAAAATAAGTATATCCTGGGTCAAGAAGCCAACTAACACACTAATTAACGCGGATACGGAGAGGGAAAGAGAAACGTATTTGTTTGCTTTTTTCTGGCCCTCGAAATCAATTGGAAATTCAATGGCTGCGCCTAGATTCTCGGATAAAGATTCCATTTGGCAAAAGGGAGGGTTGTTTCTCGATTGTGGGGTAGGTATGGGTTCTTATATGTAAATCTCACTGAAGGTATGTGCTGTTCGTATGAGATCTTTCAGGAAATCTTGCGCGAAAGGTTTTGCATGGAGATTGCTGGGTTATTTTGTTCGTGTCCGCCAGGAGTGCGTCCAGGCAGCAGCTGCAGGGTGCTCAGTCACCGGCTCGCTCGGTAAGCAACACGCGGTTGTTCTCTGTGACCTTTTGCAATTATTTGCACTATGTGCCACTATTCCATTGTGAAGTTTTTTCAAATTTGTGTACGGCTCGTGAATTTGAATCGATGGTAAACAAGATTCTAGCCTTCTGATTAAGCCCAAAATGCTGGTCCGCAATGTCTTGGCACTAGGTTGCGGAGCATTGCTAGGCTCAATACCGTGGTCATAAGTACGGCCTTTGGGACATGAAGAACCAGTGAACGGCATCGTGGTCTGCGAGTTACGTAAGGCGCAGAAGGGAGGCGCAGACTCGGGTAGTACTAGTAAACAGTCTGGCATTAAAATCATAAAAAAATAAATAATTCGTATTGACATTCTTGAAAATCGTAAACTCCTGGTCCAAATCATTCTCAAGCCTCTGTTTCTCTTCCCCTCGAGTCTTTTCACGCATTGTGGTTCTTCTCCACATAGTACTGTACATCGTTACTCATCAATTTCTCCTCTAGAAAGTCAGCAACTTGATTGTACTGATCTTCTTCAATCACCGACATCATATCGTCGCGGGAGACAGGCCTTTCAAACAGGAATGCATACTCCTCTGCAGAAAACTTGGGTAGGTCATGAAATTTGAACTGCTGAGCAAAGGGTTTTTTTTCTATGATGGAGTTGGTTGTTGACACCGTGGTAGATCTAGTGAGAGTGGTCATTAACAGATTTTCGTCTGAGTCGAAAGTTGGCGACAGCAGTCTCGACAAAGACGTCGAGTCAACCTCATCGTCCTCATCTTCGTCTTGTATCTCCGTTTGGAATCTCTCTCCAATTTCTTCGAGAGGATCTTGCTCAAGATTGATGAAGTTAAAGAGCTCCATCTCAAATCCAGATTCGTCCAATTCTTGATCGACGGGAGAGACAACGGAAGTTGGGCTGGCATGAGAAAGGCCACTCATGTCGGATATAAGATCATTCATGGGATCACCCATAGGATCACCCATCTCCTGATAAACCCGTTTCCTTGCTGTGGTTGCTGAGTCGTAGAGTATCTCGACAGGGTGTGCTTTAGCTGAAGCTGGAGATGTCACTAGAGACTTCAAGCTTTTGTAGTCATGAATCAACAGTAGTAGCTTCGTTTTTAGCTGGTAGTTTTCACGGTTGATGTGTTGAATGCTGGTGGCGAGTTGCTCTGGAGAGTTCAATGCAGATGAGATGGTATTGTTGGGTAATAATGTAGATGCAGAGTTCAACATTGAGGGTTGTTCCTTCTTCTTTTTCTCGGGGCACTTTCCAGGCTTGCCCGGGGCCAAAGATGGCGTTTGCGCTTTCGAAGAACGTGGCTTCACCTTTTTCTTCTCCAGAGAAGACTTGCTTTTACGAACATTTTTGGGTCTAGGGGGTAGCACCCAATTCTTCGAAGTTGTGATGGTCAAAATAGGCTGGTTATCTGAAGGGTACGACATGGGTGTTATATTTTCATGCTAAGATGGTGAAATGTGAAGAAGTGTTTTCGGGCTCTTTGTTGCTTTGCCTGAAGTGAACTGGCTCGATAAGTTTCCCTGTGAACGACGGTCCACCAAAATTGTGACGAAAATAAGCGGACAATGGATTGCTTTGAATTGAAGAAGTAGATTTGGGGACTTTTCTTTTCAGGCCTAAGTACAAAATTTCTAAAGGTTGCTATGCTGTCTTGGCCGTGGAAAGCTTCCAGATGTGAAGAAAAAACAGGCTAGGGAACAAACTTGAGTCCTGCTATAAATAAATGGATGAATAAATAATATGTGAATACAATCAGAGGATTTCTTTGTTAGGAGCACACCACAAGGATGAGGGCCAAGCAAGTTTTTTTCGATTTGATATGACCAACCTTAAATGGAAGTGAATGAATGAAAGTCCGGGACGATAGTAGCTGGGTGCTCGCCTACTTATTTTTCTCGGTGCTACATCGCTTGCAACAATGAGATTTCCTTAACGCCGGAGCGGGAGAAGTCGGGTGCGCGCTGTCAGAGAAGTGAAAAAGTCAAAAAAAAAAGTATGCAAAATCGCCTCCCAAAACGGCGAGCCTCTCGCCAGCTCGGACCCGCTAGCAGATGAGGACCCAGCATTGGTTTCATGTGTGTTTCGCATATGAAACCCCCAAACTTGGATTTTTACATACATACAGAGGACACACTGACGCTTTATTTTTATCCATTCTGACTTCACCCCTATTTTACCCTTTCTGTACTACGTTGCTGTATTAAGGGGACCCTGGTCGTAATCTTTTTTTTCTTTTTTCTCTTTTTTTTTTTTTTGGCGGTCCTGTCTCGAGGTCTTTGCCATCGCGCTGCAGTTGCTTCGTGTAATAAAATCAAATCTCGTCTCATTGGGTGCGTGAGCAACCCCGGATATCTCGTGTCCCAGGGGTAGAAATCTGCGTGTCCTCGGAGTTGCAACTACCGAGCTCGACACCTCATAAAGTAGAAACCCAAAACACCACAAACGTCAAAAAGGGCACAAAAGAAGGAGGAAAAAACTCTTTTGGATAGAGTCCCAAGCAAAGACGAGCAAGGGCCAACTCCCATGCAATGAATACAAAAGATTACCCTCTCCTCGCTTGTTGAGTATACTCCTCGTATTTCTTTCCATTGCTTTGATGGGCAATTCTGGATGCTTGATATCCGTGGATCAACTCTCCCGGAGGTATACTTGCGCGCGCAGAGCACCTCGCAACCCACTCTATTAAGCTTTTTCTTGGGCCATCCGTGGGTGCCCCCACAGCACGACTTCATTCCGTCGCGCGCAGGCGTGCTTTTTTTGAGTCTTTGCCGGTCACCGCCGGTCGTCGCCGCACCGTCAAAACCCCGCGCCCATTGCAGTATTCGTGTCTTATCTGTTGCCATCGCCAATCCGGGCCTGGGGTTGTTTCCGTGTTGGAAAACCTTCTAGTCGGAGTCTGACTCAGAAGACGAGGGACGGACCCAGTCGCTGAAACGAACTGAGATATTGATCCTTCTTTTTTTTCTTCTTTCGATCGACGCGACATCGACACGACCCGCAACTTGAGGCTTTTGATCGTGTGCCACATATCTACCCTTGGCGCTCGCCCGCCCGGTTCGGTTGAAGATGAGGCAGCCGGGTCTGCCCAGCTTGTACATTCGGTGGTAACTAAACCTCGCATCTAACAGTAGAAAGCAGAAATTTCGATGAGCCTGAGAGACTGTTACATAAACTGCAGTGTCGGTATAAGTTTAATAGAAAAATCTGAAATTTCCCATCTTCACTGGGATGTTCCATTCTCGTACTTTATTCGGAATATTTTATGGCTATTATCCTGGCTGGCTGCCGGCGCCCTGTTGAACTTTCCGTGGCCCATCTCGCTGATGTGTGCTCAAACCTGCCAATAGATGGTCAGAGGCCAGACCAGTATAAACAAGCTGCTCAGTTCTGAGTTGGCATAGACGTAGAGGGTTTCAAGACCTCGTCCACATTGCTGGTCTTCCAGTAGGAGGTGATGGTCTTTGGCTGCGTTAAGAACGTCACCCCGGCTTTTCCGTAGAAATTCAAGTCCCCCAAAAATGATCCTTTGTTACCCGTGAAAGAAAACATTGGCAATGGAACAGGAATCGGAACGTTGACTCCAACTTGTCCGCAAGCGATGTTCTTAGTGAACTTCTGAGCAGCGGCACCGGATTGAGTAAACAAAGCAACACCATTACCGTAACGGTTGGAGTTCACCAATTCAATAGCTTCGTCAAAAGTCTTCACGTTCACAACTGCCAAAACAGGAGCGAAGATCTCTTCGTCATAAGCTCTCATTCCTGGCTTGACTCCAGTCAAAATCGTAGGGCCCAAAAAATTACCTTTCGAAAATCTTGCATCTTCCGCTTTGAAGTTTCTCCCATCGAGCAACACTGTAGCACCCTCCTTTTCGGAATCGGTAATGATCTCCGTGGCTCTCGTCAAGGATTCGGGATTGATCAATGGGCCGAGATCCGAGTTGGAGTCGAATCCAGATCCCATTTTTAATTTGGCTGCGTCGGCTGCAACTTCCTCTACCCACATCTTCGTCTTTTCGCCGACTGTAACAAGGACCGAAATGGCCATACAACGCTGGCCTGCAGCACCGAAGGCGGCGCCATTCAAGGCGTTGATGAAGTGGTTTTTGTCTGCGTCAGGCAAAACGATCAAGTGATTCTTGGCTCCTAAATTGGCCTGCACTCTTTTCCCCAAAGCAGTTCCTTTTTCGTGAATATATTTGCCTGCCTTGTCCCCTCCAACAAAAGTGATGGCTTTGATACGAGGGTCCTCAAGAATTTTGTTCACAGTATCATGTTTTCCATGGACGATGTTCAAAACACCAGGTGGCACACCAGCCTCAGAGGCCAATTCGGCAATAATCATGGCTGCACCCGGTACCCTTTCAGAGGGTTTGAGGACACAAGTGTTTCCCGTGACTAAGATAAGGGGTATACTCCACAATGGCACCATTGCAGGGAAATTGAAAGGGCAGATCGAGCCCACAACGCCAAGAGGTTCACGGACCATCTTAGTCTCCATGTCAGCGGCAACCTCTAATGATGAGGCCATGAGATCGTTGGGAGCGTTGCACGCAGCTTCGGCCACCTGCAACCCACGCAAGACGTCACCCTTTGCGTCGGCGAAAGTTTTTCCCTGCTCCAAAACAATCATCCCGGCAATTCTGTCGTGATTCTGCTTTAATAGCTCCACAAATTTGAAGGCTATACCCTGTCTCTTGATGATCGAGTAATGCTTCCAAGTATGAAAGGCTTCCTCTGCAGAAGCCACTGCATCGTCCAACTCTTGAGAAGTGGATTGCGGGACTTTTGAGATGACTTGGTTTGTGGCTGGATCGTGGATCTCAAACCACGTCTTTGAGTCGGATTTGATGAGTTTTCCATTTTGGAAGGAAGGCGTCACGTAGGGCTCCGCGCCTTGCTCAAAGTGTTTTGTGGGGTAACCCAGTACGGAAGAGTTAAGAGTGATAGTCGAAGCGTATCTGGCACTCCGTCTGAGGCCATTGTAAGCCGTCTTTGAAGCGAATCTCAACATGATGATGTAAACTGAATTGAGAATTCAAAAACGCTTATTTATATCGCCAAAATACTACAGACATCGTGAGACCACGCAGCAGATATTTTGGGTTTTATAGCCTGTCGATCGCGAATTGGGTTCCGCTTCCATGTGATGTGCATGTGGTTCCTAGCGGACGCCGAATTCCGCTGAATTGATTTTCCCCACAGTCTCGATAGCAGTCAGCAACCGTTGAACGCGAAAAGGTTGATATTGTTGACCAAGGCCGAATGGGACTTTTATGTACTTTGACGATGAGACAAGATCTCCGGTTTCATATCACCACGTGGTATTTTCTCCACTTTCAATTTCACATTGCTTGGATTCCTTCGTCGACACTAGCTTGAACTGTCCTGTCAACTCCGCGCATTCGCTCCGCGGCGACCCGCGTGCGGCGCAGAGCTTGTTCTGCCGAATGCTGTGCTCGTGACAATGTGATAATTTCTCTGCTAGAGGCTGCACTTACAGAAAAGCAACGGGAGAGAGGAAAGAAACAAAAGGCTGTTCAACTCCTTGGAAGGCGTTTTTCCTACTTTGGCTTGCCCTGATTCTCTTCGATAATTCATGTGTAGGCGGCGGCCACTGGATAGATCTTAAAGAACCTCTAAAACTGTGTTCCTTTCTTGCACCCCAATGCAGACCGATTGAACGCGCACTCCTCATTCACCTTACGTGCACCTGCTATAATTGTGAAACCGGTCAGAAGCAAACGCCAAGAAGCCTGGTGCCAATTGGAATGTTTCTAGAAGGAGAGCTTTGCTACTTGGAGGACAAAATTCTACAGAAGGCGGCCGCTGCGCCACTCGTTAGCAATGCTTCACCTTGAAAAGTGGCGCCCTCTATAAAAGTGAAACTCAATTTAGCGAGACTACGATTGTCAGTAGTTGTGAATAGGAGGGCCAGAGTGAAATCGTTTGCTTCCTAGTACGTGTCACTCGTTCGCAGTTTGAAAAACAAAGAAGAAGAAACATTCTTTGCAAAGGTAGAGTCTGAAGGCAACTCAGCTTCAAGGATTGAGCTAATAGATGAGGAGGCTTTGGCCGTGAAGGTTCTGAAACTATTAGCAAACTTGTCGTTTCTTGCAATAGAGGCTTAAACATTGAAACAAACAAGAACAAGAATCATTTTAAATTAGCACGGCCTTCCGGAGATGATGAAATTTATCAAAATCTGCAAAAGCCCTACGATGAAGCGGCCAGTCGTCCAGCCGAGATGCCTTTCGTTCCTTAGACACTCAGCCATGGGAAGGATCAGAGAAATTTCCTATAAAAAGTGCCCCATAAATCTTACGACATCATAGTTACTAATTTTCCATACAAATTGACTGACTCTTTACGATGAAAGTTTTACTGGCGTTGCTTGCGGGTTTTGTCTTTTTCATGACTGCAGGAGCAGCAGCTCAAATTAATCATGAAGGACAGGAGGCACTCGCTTCAAAGCTTGTTCCACAGGATCCGCACGACAGTATTGACAAAGATGTTGCTAGTCGTGAGAAACTGTTCACTCGAGGCGCTCATACAAGCGAATGTGAATTTCGAAATAAAACTTGGGAGGCAGAAGAACAGTTGGAGAAGTTGGTTAATACTTTAAAATTTTTTGTGAAAGAAAAAACGTTGGACATGGCTGCATTTTATTCTCAGTCTGAGAGCTTAGAGGATGAACTTTTAGAGATAGAGAGCTTGGTCAAGAAAGAGGAGCCTTGTGAGAAAATTTTAGATCAACTTAAATTTGCCAGCAAATTTCTCAGAGTCATGATGGATTATATTGGTAAATTGAAGCAAACCAAATTCACAAACCTTCGAAGTCGATTTTCGCTTTTCGGGATGATTGAGCTTAATGTGAGGGCTTTGGCTATGCAAAATTCACGCGGTTATCTCGATGTTCAGAAGCCAGAGTACGTGGAGACGATATTGCGTATACAATACGATGCGCTCTCTTGGGAAGAAGATTTCAAAGCTATCTCCGATGTACCGGTCGACGTGCGCTTGATATTCGATGATCAGGTCACCCAATTGAAGGAAGCTCTCGAAAAATTGAAGAGTCAGATTTCAATACCAGAAAATTTTTGCTTGAGTCCAAAGGGACTGGAAAGCTGTGTCCAGATTTAGGTTCGATAAGATCTGCCATGAATTCTTTACGGCGATCAGGGTTCTACAGACATTGTTGATAGGAATTAGCGATTTGTATCCCGGGCATGTGCTCAGAATCTATATTGGAGTTGAATTTTCTATCGGATGCACTTAACTTTGTTCCGCGTCTTTCTGAAGCCTTATCTCACGACTTGTAGACATCTAAGCTCCAGAGATCGGAGTATAAATCTAGCAAGCACGAAGTACTCCATGCTTGCGTTGGGCTTGAATCCTTGCATAGATCTCCGTCCTTGTTTGTGAGCTCCGTCAATCCTGCCCATTCACTCTCACGAATCCATTTTCTGTGACGCTTGAGTCTCATGTTTATGGCTTGTAAGATATCTTTGGAGGGCTCCCCATTGTCATTCGGTACATGGTTGAAATAAAGGAAAGCGCGAATGAAATAGCCAAAACACCATACCCACTCGGGACCTTGATGATAGTTTCTTCCCTTCGAGGTGGCAAAGTCCTCGCTGTCCTCTCCGTTATTGTAGTAAGGTCGGTAGTTCCAGTCAGATGGGTCTAATGTCCGCATCCCGACAGGACCACGGATGATCATGTCAGCAATATTTATCGCTGTCTTTGCTTTCTCTTGAGTGAAAAGTTCAGGGGCAACACACATGGCAATTGGAAAATTGGCTCTTAGCTGATAATCTTCATATTCCTTTCCACTGCGGAAGAGATCCTTGTAAATACCTCTTCTGTTAACCATGCTAGAATTGACCTCAAAATACTTATCTTCTGATGGGTCTTCTGGAACGTAGAAACACCTCTCAAAATTGTCTTGAACCAACTGTTCCCAATTTTCCAAGGAGATCTTCGATCCGTCGTCTTTCTCGACTAGTCTGTGTTCGAATAAGCCTTCCTTGTTTAAAGCATTTACAAATCTCAACGTACTTTTGAGAAGACCCTGGATTTCAACAGCCGCTCCATCTCTTGGAGTACCCGGAATGCCTTTGGATCCAGCTTTAGTACTCTCTCCCATTTTGTCCATCCAAGTCCCGCAGTTAGATTGAGAGCCCCCATGAATGAGCCCTGTGCTCCAGTCAACGTGTATCAGCACATTAAATCCCTCATCGCTCATTTGCGAATCTAATCTGGGGCCAGCGTTGGCTTCACGGTACTGGATCCCCTTTGCATGACGCGATAAGATCTCGAAAAGAATATCTCTTACCGAAGTCTCGTAGCTAAATGCTTTCTCGCTATCCCAGGGAACCCATGTATCGTCCAAAGGAAATCTTCGGGACACTTTTTCTTCCAAAATTTCTTTTCCGTTTGGAGCAAACTTAACGTACTCTTGCAAAGCTTGGGCAAACCACCAAGCAGCATCTCTTGCATTGTAACGAGGATTTCTGCCCGCGTCCAACAAATTTGGGATCAAGCCATGTTTCAAAGTCTTCGCAAACGCAAGGATATGCTCTTTGGCATCATCGAATCTACCCGGCACAATCAAAAGGCCCCTGAACGATATAAATACATCCCTTCCCCAACATCTCATGTAGTCAGTACTGAAATGTGGAAGGCCTGCTGCCATGCAGGCCACCTTTTTATCCGGGAGTAGAGAAGTACTGTTCATGACTCCACACATCTGAACGGAAGTGAGAGCCAAACTTTGTACAAAGTTTGTAGAGCCCTTGATTTTGTCATCTAATAATCTCAAAGCCCTAAACCGAGCAGCCTCATAAGCAACCCCAACAACAAGGGCAAAGTAGTGAGGTCTTAAAAAGTAAGGCACTTTCTTGATAGCGTCAGTTCTTAATCTGAGCCACTTTTGGAACTTTTGCAAATTCTCAGAGCCTTCAGTATACTTGTCCAATCTATCCACGATGTTATCTGCTGCCCACAATCCACTCCTCAAGTGGTCGCAAACGGGGTGACCAAGGTCGTTTTCCCAAATCACTTTCTTGAGAACGCTAATCCACCCTTCCAAACCAGCATATACTAAGCTACCATGTTCTGGAATATTGTACGTACCATCGGCACCTCCACTGGCGTCTCTCTCCTCAGGCTCGGACCTATACAACAAGGCATTCAAGTCGTTGAAGTCCAAGCCCAAAGAAGCCTCCACGGCACCTACTTTCACAAACTTATCAAGAGAGGAGTCAGCAGTTGGTATTCTAGTAGAGAACACAGCAATTGATCCCGCCTCAAAAGATTCATCGACCTTTATCAAGGTATCTGGGCCATTATTTTCCAAGTAAGGGCTATTGATTTCAGTCACTTCGGTTGGGATACCAGTCAAGAATTTTGAGTTCTTCTCGAAGTTTCCTGTCTGTTTCAAAGCGAACGCGAATTCAGGCTTCACCTCGGTGCCTTTCAATGCCACCGGCAACAACACCTGTGAGCTGGGATTCTCCTCGAAACACGATCTCGCGATCAAAAACCAACCTTTTCCTGTGACGGTATTGTACCTTTGTATGGTAATGTATTGTCCCTCGTGATGAATATACATCTCTTGATCGTTGTACGGATCTTCGCTTTCGCTTGAAAGTGAATCACGTATAGCATTCAATTTCAGCTTCACTGAAGCAATGCCACTGTGTTCATCAAACTTGTATTGTCTTCTTTCTTCGACAACATCAAGAAGCTCAGGATAGGCTTCATCGTAACCAAACACTGTACCCACTGCAGAAGAGCAGAAGGAGACCAATGCGGCAGTTGGAAGAGTATCTTGGACTGTTCTAGTTTGAGCAGGTGTTTGATTGTCATGAGTACAATCCATAAACAAGGCGTGAGGTGCCTGAGGAGAAAGAATCTTCGGTATCTCCAACTCGGAATTGCTTTTCGAAAACTTTCCTGGAGTAGGCTCTTTACCTGCTGGATAGGCTATCTCGTCCAAAGGCAACCAGGAAAAAGAGCCAATCGGTCTGCCACCATGCTTGTGTACAAGCCTTGACATTTCGTCAACGCTTCCTGCCTGCATGGCTTCACGAATCAACGAGTTGATTCCCAATCTTTCCACGAAGATTTTATCCATCGCTTCTGAGCCAGAGAACAATTCAGCAACGACGTAAAGATTAGGGTTGACCGACCGAGCCGAAGCTAATAAAGCTTCTCCAACGTGCAACGGCGTCGAATGACAATTGTCAAGGCGGAATCCGTTAAAAGCTTTGGCACATTGTTTGGTATACTCGGTCATTCGCTCCCATAAGTGAGGGGAGTCCTCTGGTCCTGAACCGTACCGGAGCTTCACGCAGTCTCCCCACACAATGACTTCCCTTCTCAAGTAAACCTTGGACTTATCTGAGGCAAAATCCATAAGAGGGTCACCGCCCCAGATCCAGCCATTGTTAGCCAATGCCCATTTCTTTCCGTCTTTTCCTATGAACCTCGTAAAGTAAGGCTCGGTGAGTCTGTTCTTTTGGGTAATTGGCCCAAGTTTTGGTCCATGATCGGCGAGCCTCATGAACCGCGCCCGATCTTGAATTTGAATTTTGATTGACCTAACATCATCGTCGTACTCGGCATACAAATCAGAGTTTATTTCATCCACCACCGCGGATGCCTTCTCCAAAATCTTATCCGAATCAGAGCCAACCACAGACAATAAGATGGCTATGACCTTCTCGACATCCAACTCTCTCGAAAATCTGTCAGCAAGAACGTGTTTTTCGTTTTTGTTCGCTGATTCGAATACATATTGTGATAATACCTGTAAGTTTGACATGTCAATTGAGGGAGGGAGTTCTGCAGGTTTTACAGATTTTTCGAGTTTCTCGATGTTGTGGAGGGTAGCTTTTTTATCAAAAACATAAAACTGCCACAACTTAAGAGGGTCCAAAACGTTTTCTTGAATAGCGTTTATGATACAAGACAAGTCCTCGTCAGACTTAATGTCGGTGGGAAGTCCAAGATCCGCAAGCTTGTCGGAAAATTCCATAAGCGCTTCGTCCAATTCAATAGCAGAACGTAAGTGGGGAGCTGTTTCAACGTTGTAGCCAATATCAGGGTGTACCCTGACCCAATCAGAATTATCAGCAGTATGGTTCCATACGACATCAGTCAATGACAACAAGGAGTTTTCCCTCATGGTTTCAGAGATGAACCGTATGGCCTTCTCGTTAGACTCGAACAAATCTGGGTCAAACTTGAGTTGGTCATAGATCGAGTAAGGGGAATTGGAAACTCCTCTCTGTTGTAAAGGTGTGAAGTGGATCATGTTGTAACCCTTCCTTGCAATGTAAGAAAACAAAGAAGGCCAATTATCAAGAGGACCAGCCCACTTGGATACCACAGTCTGGATACTGATGGAGTTGAACTGTACGTGCTTTTCTCCAATCATGAGTTGCGGGGGCACATTAAAGTAGAATGGATCTGTGGTGTCTTCATCATCTCCAACGTGGTATTTGATGTAATACGAATAAGGGCCAGAATGGTATATTGGGACATTGACGGAGATATCCTGATGGAACGAAGAGTCCAAAGAATACTCTCTGTAGGAATTTCTGTCAAACAGATCTTCTGGTTTTTCTGGGACATTGATGAAAAGCTTACCATTATTTGTAATCGGCAGTCCAGCGTCGATGCGAATAACCAACTTGAATAAGGCTTCATCTTTCTTGCGGCTCTTGGGGACTGAGGGCAAGATCAAAACACCATTCCGAACAGCACGATTGGGCACAGGCTCACCGTTATCAGCGAGACGAAGAAGGACCGTCTGTGTCATCGTGAGAAAAAAAAAACCTAAAATGGACAACCTTTGACTTTTCAAGTTGTCTTTCTAGAAAAATTTGAACACCAGGGCTTACCAAACGAGGTTGGTCAGAAGCGAGGGAAAATGATTGCCAGCAGCCAAACAAATCTCCAGACAAATAAAAAAGCGATAGTTAGTCTCGGAAGACGATTAGTCAGTATTTTTTTTCTTGTCTTGATTCCCTTTTTTGAGAGAAATGGAATTCTATAATTTCAAATTCTCTAACCTCTTCAAATTTTTCAAGGGTGCTTTCTTTTCACGAGTCTGCCATTCTTAGATCGGGCCGAGTTCTATTTATGCCCCATTCATGATAGCCAGCAACCCCCAGAGGGTCCGGGATACAGAAACGCGGAGAGCCCGACATATATGCAGTGCTGCGACGTTGCTTTGTCGAACAAAAGGGGAAAGAGTGGGGGTCAATATGACAATAGGTGGAAAAAGATTAATTGATGCAATAGAAAATTTTGCTTTAAAAGCGCAGCAATTGGGAGGCGACCTTTTTCCAATAGCTCTCCCTCTAAATTGAAATGAAGTGCTCTGGCTGCCTCCACGTGACGCCCATAGCTCCTGAACAAGTCTGGATACCGTCAAGCCTGTAGAGTTCTCTTGCATGGTACCCGCGGAAAGGCCCACAAGCAATAGCCAACTCAGCATTTTTTTTTCAGGCGTGCGTTCCCCCACCTTGAAAGGCGACGCCGAACCAAAAAGTCTACTTTGCTTTTGGGTCAGCAATCACTCACAATTTTCCGCTAAAGCCCGAGCAACTAAAGATGTTAGTTGAGTCAGAATCATTTTTCAACAAATTTAAACCCGGTTTGCCTTCAGGGTTCGTTGGTATGCTTGGCTGAGACATCTGCGACTAAACAGCGAAGGAAAATTGGGGACTCAAAAAAAAGACTTTCTGGAAAGCTTTCATAAAGAAAGAATAAAAAAGCCTACGTAATGGATCCATCATGAAAAAAGAAGCTTCCCCACCAGGAGTCGAACCTGGAATCTTCTGGTTCCAACAGAAGTGGTTACTCTCGTAGCCAGACGCCTTGACCATTGGGCCATGAGGAACGAAGCTTGTGAAAAAGGAAAAGCCTGTTGTACATAATCAGTTAGGTTACAAAAAACGCAGTTTGCGCTGTTTCCAAGACAAAATTCACATCCCAGCAACATGTCTCAATTTTCTCACGAAATCGAAAGCCTGCTCATCGGGATTTTGTTGCTTCGTGAAAGGAAAGAAAAATGCGATGAAAATATTCCTGAACACCCCTTAACGGGAGCCGAAAAACGGCGGAACAAGTTGACAAAACTTACCTACCACCATTTGTTGTTTACAAAAGAGTTTTGAGCGTGTGCTTTTTGATGACAGTTATCGAATGTTTTCTCCACTCGTTCCCAAGATGCTACGTGACGTCTACTTATCCAAATTGTTCAAGTGCTGCGCAGGGCAACGTTTTCTGATACTTACATAAACGCGCGACAACAATCGAACGAAATCGTAGTTGGCCCATTCCTCACACGCTAAAACCTGCTTCAGACATTCCACTGCAACCAAGACCGCAAGGCATCGGAAGAAAAATGATCGATGTTCAAACGGGGCTCTATGAGTATCTCACGCCCCCCGTCATTGAAGAATTCAATGGCTCAGGTATGCAAACCTTACTCGAGGCATTGCAAACACCTGAAATACTGGACGAAACGGCCATTGATATAACCAGCCTGGTCTTCTCAGAGATCCTTATGCTTGTCCTGGCAAAACATCTCACAGTCGATGCCGTCACTGAATTCATGAAACTCGCCATAACCGATGAACTGAAGGCCATTATTTTCTGCCAGGTCTTTGACGTTTTCCCGATAGATGATGCCGTGAGGGACTTGGTAACTCGCTTGCACAAAACTGAGTCTGTGATTAAAGCTTCCACGATAGCTCAATATGCTGACTCGGATACTTTGATTAAACTAGAAATTGTACCCGCTCAGAGTCTCAATCGTCAAATGAATACAAGGAAGAGGGATGATTTCTTTACGCAGAAGAAGTTCAATTTGCTTCACGAAGAGTACGAAGGCTACTCGACTCTAGTCAGTGAATTCTATTCCTTCTTTAATAATGAAGAAAATGAGTTCTTAGTCGATCATGCAGTCAAAGTGGTTCATCTGCTCATTGGCCACTATTTGCTAGATCCAAATCGTGTACTTGATATTATCATCGACATCAGCACGAACTACGTTGTTGGCAATCATCATTTCATTATCAATTTCTTCAAGAAATCACCGTGGTGGCCGCAAGTAGAAGGCAATTGCAGAGAAGGCTTGGGTTTGTTAAACGTAGGTGGCAATTCAGCCGTGGTCAGCCTGATAGCCTTGAGATTGTTGAAACAGGCTCCAGATCGTGAGGTCTCCGAGACTTTCAAGATTTTGATCACACTTTTCATCAAAGAAGGCTTCATTAGTTTTGGACTGGTCTACCCGTACTTTTCACCTTCAGATGAGGAAATGAGCAAGCTCGAGACCGTCTACAAAAAAGAGCTTGAAGAAAGGGTGTTACATGCGAGCGCCAGCGCTTTAGCTTTAGCTGCTCCCTTAGCAGAGGAAGAGAACGATGAGGCCAGCTCAAGCGATAAGACTGACAAATCCGCGTCATCACAAACTAAGAATACGGTGGAAGCCTTGATAAGTTTTAATATGAGGTTCCAGATGTTGAAATGCTTTCTCGGAAACGGTTTGTATTGGCCATCTATTTATATCCTTTCTCACTATCCGTTCTTGGTCAATATAGACTCAGAGATCTCGGATTTGATGCACCGGGCTTTGGCCGCAATAATCGATCCCCTTCATCTGAGACTAAGCCATTTCACGCCATCACAGCTAATGATTTTACAACAGGAAAAGCAGTCAACTATTTCACGATCATTAAACAAGGTGCGACTTGAAGAAACTCCTACAACACATTTATACTGTTTCAAGCCTACCGCTAAATTATTTGGAAACAAAAAGATCACATACTTTATCACAGATTGGAGCATTGGCTTACCAATTCTCGGTTCAGCTAGTGATTTGATCATGGTTTCAAAACAATTCTTGAAATTTTTTGATTCGATCCTTGCCGAAAACCTGGCAAATTTTATCAAACTTTGTGAGATCATTGTGGCAGATTTGAGGAAGGACCCCTCAGCTGATCAAAAAAGTAAGTGGTTTGATTATTTCAGAAATTACATTTTACCCTCTCTCGGCTTTATAACTGAGAATGCAATTCCGGTTGACAAAGCTTATGAGATTTTATCGTTTTTCCTGGTGAATGATCGATTTAATCTCTACGGTGAGCTTCACCAGGTTATGGCTAAAACGAATCCACATGTGAAGATCACATATGGAAAAGCGGAGAAAGCCACAAAAGATGTGTTGAAAAGATTGTCCAAGGAGAATGTTGAGCCAATGATGAGGCGATTGGCTAAAATCAGTCTTTCAAATCCCCTTCCCTGCTTTTTAACGATTTTACAGCAATTGGAGAGTTACGATAATCTCAACACTTTGGTTGTCGAAACAGCAGCGTATTTCAATGATTACGGTTGGGATAATTTGACTCTTGCGATCATGATGAGACTTACTTCCGCAGGAAGGTCAAACAAGCAAGCCAATGGTCTTAATGAGCGCCAGTGGATACAGTCACTTTCATCATTCATCGGGAAAATATGCCAGAAATACCCGAATCGCGTTGATATAAATACCTTGCTCAAATACTTGTTACTGTCATTTCATTCGAGCGGGAGTGTTGACTTGATTGTCCTTAAAGAGATGTTGAGCTCAATGGGTGGCATTCAATCGATAACAAATCTAACTCAGCTCCAGATCGATATGATCAATTGCGAACAGAGTATGCAGAAGATTGTTTACAAAACAATTGGGGATGAAAGGTATAAACTTTACAAGTCGGGCTCGAGATTACGCGAAGCTTTAATGAAGGACAAGAACGTCAACGAATTCTTAGTCTTACTTTGCAAGATCAACAGTGAGATTATATCTTCATCTGCCGTCTCCCATCTCAAGGTATTAACTAGTAGTAAAGACGAGGTGGATTCGGCATTGCATCTCTTGTGCACTCTTGTGGGGTTCTTCGGCAAGGACACCTCCAACTTGCTCAAGATTGATGAGTTGATCATAGAGTACAACGTTCCGGTTGTTTGGGCATTTGAGTTTTGGAGAAATCTGCTTTTGGATACGCATATTGAGGATTTACAGTTTCAGATTGAAAATGCCTTGTCACTGAAAGACCTCAAACAAATCGATTCATTATTGTTCGTTCTATTTTGGAGAATGCGACTTTATGATTTGAACTACTCTCCGGATTTGTACGAAAATGAGCTTACAAAACTCAAGTCCAGGATCTACAGCTTGAAAGAAGAATTTGCGTTTACCAGGAGAGACAAGAACGCTACCCTGAGTGTTCTCGATCACATCAAAAATTCTATTGCCGAAACAGAGGCTCTCGCTATGTCACTTCCATCAGAACAAGAACATCACGAAAATCATGCTAAGCTTGTGAATGATCAATTGGTCGCCCTACTAAACACCAATCTCGGCAATTTCACCGTCACTAAAGCAAAAGGTTTTTTGCAGCTGTGTGTATTGCCACGAGCTGTGCATTCTTCCTTTGATGCAATCTATACTGCGGAATTTATTTTCAAACTTCACAAGATAAACATTTCAGAATACTCTTTGATGAATACCTTGGACGTTTTGTTCCGAAACCACATTTTCTTTGCGACCTTGTTCACTTGTACGCCCACTGAGGCAGAGAATTTGGGTATTTTCGTGTCAGCTATCTTGAAGGAGTTAAATGCATGGACGAATGAGAGCATTTTTTCCAAATATACAATCGATAATGGTTTGCGCAGAGAAAATGTCGCTAGCGGGATGACTTTTGGTGAGTTTCGTGAAAGCGTCTTCGAATATCATTCTATGCTATTGGAGGACGTCTCGAGGGCTTTGAAGGTGACAACCTATATGTCCCGGATGAACGCTATCACCTACTTAAAGAATCTTTTGGGCGTGTATCCTATTGTCGAGGATCATTGCGAGTCTGTTATTGACTTGATAGTCGATATCACAAAGAAGGAGAAGCGAGATGACTTGAAGCTCTCTTCAAGTGCGTTGATAGGACACGTCAAATCGCGAAAAAATACATGGGTTCATCTTTGGGACTTCATTGATATGAAAACAGATGCTAAAGCTGTACATATCCAGAAGCGGAAAGAGATCGAGGGTCGTGAGGTGAAGAGATTAAAGCAAGAGGAGGAAAGGAAATTGGAGCTTCAAAGGCTAGAAGAAAAGAAACGGCAAAAAGAGGAACAGGAGAATCAAAGAGTGAAAGATAAACAGCAAAGGCAAGAAATGGAGAAACAGGTCGCCCAAAAGGCTGAGTTGCAAAAAGAGGCATCGAATAATTCAATCTCATACGATGACAATGCCAAACCTTCCTTGAGAGCACCCTCCCGCAACGTGGAGGCCGCAAAAGGAAGGTACGATAGTTATTCCCAAAGCCCGTCCGTTTCTGCTGCTCAAACAGGTCCCGAGAAATCTCCAGAAATGCCACCCATAACGAGCAAAATCACGGCTCAAACACAAGCAGCTGAGGATCAGAAAAGTACCCCTCCGATTGGGCCAGCAGGGCCTAAGTCGAGCCTCAGTACTCCCGAAGCTCCAGCAAAGTCGAAAGATATCAGTTCTCGCGATGTTCTGTCTGGTGATCTATTTCAGCGTAGAGTGGACCAGAAGGAGTCAAGTGTCAACGAGCCGCCAGTTGCAAAGTCCCAGCTCAGATCCCGACTTGATCAGGCTAGAAAGGAGCACAATTTAAACAATGTTGGTGAAAGTCGCGAGTTTTCTAACGTCAAGAACAGTGGTCGACACGAAAGTTCTGCAAACACACTGCGATCATCAACACCAGTGGCGCCTGGCCAGAATCAGACAGCTCCGTCTTCTTCTTCCTCTGGAGAATCTGCGACTGCTAAAAAGACGGGGAGCCGTGTCCCCTTACCGCCCCAAGTGGCTCCCAGGGACCGGGCTTCTGCGTCGTATACATCTAACAAAGGAAGGGCTCCATTGCCATCTCAGCTGTCTGTCAGAGGAGCTTCGCAATTCCCCTCGCAGCCTTCGAGTAGAAGCAGGGCTGCATTGCCACCACAGCATCCTTCCAGAGACATGCCGCCTCTCGCCCCACAGCTGGCCTCCAGGGGCTCTAGGGGTGTTGGCGGAACGGACGAGAGGGATACAAATAGCAGATTCAATGGACGCAGCAGGCAGTCTAGTGGAGATCCACTTCCTCCCCCATCTTTGCCACCCCCAGCCCGAAAAGAATACCACAAGAGCGGCGATTTCCGTGATAAAAAGAGAAGATTTGGAGACAGGGGTTGGGATTCTGACAAGAGGCAGAGGTTTTAGTGATTCATTTTCTTGATTTTCTTTGGAAGATATTCTTGTCAACAATTTTGCATCCATAACTAACTATATACACTATCCCAGATTCAAACATAGCGGAAAGCCGAGCTTATTTTGAATTACCGTCTTATCTCGTTCAAACTCACTTCAGTAAAGATAAGGGTAGTGCATCTCACATTTCATTCAAAGAATATATGCGAATCACTTCTTTTTTTGAACATTTGTAATACCTATAAGTATTTTGCTTGCCTGAAGTGCTGTTTGTTGCGCTAGCACCAGTGAGCAGTTATTGGTGTTTCTCGATGTCTGAGATGTCCGAAGAGAGATCTGAATCCAGGCTTGCACTAGCTGAGTCGTCTTCAGTAAGTATAATCTCCGTCTCTTCCTCTTTGAATTTTTTCAAGATTTCATCCGCTCTTTGTAACTGAATTTGGTGTTTTTTTATGTGTTTCTCAAATGCGTGAAGTCTCACAAATACTCTCTGGCAGTTCTTCTTGGGGCAAGTGTAAGTCTTCTGATTCAGACTCATCACTAGGCTAATAATAGGCTTCTTTTTTGGGTTCGTCATGTTTGCTTTAAAGTTACCGATTTGGAATTCCTCTCTCGAATTTGGCAGAAGATCGCCGTTGTCATCCGCTTCGTCTGATTTCATTATATCAAATATTCCTCTCATGAACTCTGGATTCAGTCTTTCGTCTCTCACCATAGTCTGCAATGACTGAGATTCGCCAATCTTTGAAAAAGCCTCGGATGCTTTCTCTTCATCAGGTTCATGAAGAAGTGCAGAAGACTTGTTGTCGTGAAAGTCTTCATAATGCTTGATTAGCTCCGTTTTATTTACAAAATGCACAGGTGCGTCGCAAGATTCACATTTCCACAACGGCGATAATTTGTCATCACTCACATGAGTGAGCATGTGAGACTCAAATGCGGATTTCCCAATGCAAAGCTTGTCACACGTGGTGCATTGGAGTTTTGGGTGGGCCTCTTTCACATGGGTTCGAAGCGCAGTCTCATCCTTGAAAGCCAGGAAACAACCAGGATGATCACAAGGGAGTGCTGTTGCCTCACCATGATATTTGAGCTTGTGTTTTCTTAGCAACAGCGCTTGGGCGAAGCATTTGTTACAGTGTTCACATGTCAGAGTGCGCTTGTGGACCACGTCGATATGGTGCCTAAGCGATTGCCACACATAGAAACCTTTATCACAGCCACCGTACGTGCACTTAAAACTTCTCGTGTGAGTCACCACATGCCGTCTGAGGTGCTGAATAAGAGTGAATCCCCTCCCGCAAACGGTGCAGTGGAATGGTTTTTTTTCATTTGATAGGTGGGACAATCGGTGGGCATCAAGATGAGACTTTCTGAAGAAAGCCTTGTCGCATCCTTCTTCAGGACATGCATATGGCCGTTCGTTGGAGTGAGTACGTTGATGCTGTCGTAGAAGCGCAGGCCGATTGTAAGCCTTGCCACATCCTTCTTCGGCACAAAAGTGTATCTTGGGGCGCTCCGAGGGCATCTGCTAAGCTGAGGTTTTCGATTTCTGAGGTGCGATGCCTGAGATGGGGTGGCCTTCGCGAGGTTTGTCTGTATACTATATGGGCCCGTGAGAGCCACCATGGCACAAGCATTGTTAGTTTGTTCATTGCTGCAAATACAAGAACATATCCAGAAACGATTCAGGATCATTTGTAGACTTGATATTCTCGAGTAGCGGAAGTTAAAAGCTTGATTTGCGTGCTTAGGCTGCATTCAAGTGTCGATTGGCTCAATCAGGACTCGCTGCGGGACAGATCAAGTGCGATTAAAAGACGCGCTTTCACTACTTGTGCATCGGTATTGCTGGGAGTTCAAGAGAGACACTGTGATTATAATCTTACCCACTTTTACATTCTACAGACAGCCAGCCTGAATGCTCAAGCAATCGACGAAAGAAGGTTTCCTCGTCACCATCTCTCACAGAAAGCCCATTAAGTGGACCTAGCTCAAGAAACGCGTGAGGTGAGAGGTTAGAGTTAAGTTGATATGCCTGGGACTCGGACCGGCGTCGGTGTTGTCCAAAAGAGAAGCTTGCGGCCTTTTTGAAAATGCACGGCGCCGGGTCGCCGTTTGATAAGCCGCTCATTTAGTCTAGAAAAGAATACCTTTCTTTGTTTTGAGAGACACATCGTATCACATCTGCGTGCTTTGATCAGTACTTTTGCATTTGTTCAAGCGAAGCCTGTGAGCATCCTCACCCAAGAAATATGCACGCATACCTGACCGCCCCTCAAGCTCTCAGCGAAGGCTGCACACCACGGCCCGTAAGCAGTGCTGGTGCTGGATAAAGCACTTATCCTACGCACTTTGAATCCATCCGTTGATTTCTACCCGCTCGTCTCTTAGGTCTATCCATTTAGATATTGACACGCTGTAAGCAAATTCCATTCGTTCTGTCCGCGATAGGTTCACATTAAAGAAAAGATCCGGTTTGTCATAATGTATGTTGACCGTGTAAATATCCACCAACAAATTGAGTTGAACCTCTCGCAGACGTTTTGTTCGCCATGGCCTTTTTAGCTGTCATCTTATATGCGGTGTTGTTTTAAGTAGTGGCGATATCCGTAAAGGGATTATAATTGTGGGAAGCGTTTGTTGGTTTTTGAATGAGTGCAAGCTGCAAATATTTGCCGGTGTGAAACTCACGCCTTCAGGATAGTTACTATCTTTTATCCTTTTTTTTAGGACTGCCAAATTACATCCACTACTAATGTATCAACATTCTTGCAGCCGTCCAAGTGTCAAACGATGTCACACGAATCCGCTACAAAGTCCATAGTCTACGTAGAACCATCGTACAAGACGTTTAACTAAAATAATGATAGAGTCCCACCTCACCGAGCTCGCGTCATTCATGGTTCAAAATGCTGAGCAGGTTGTCATGATACGCTGCAATGATCTTTTGCGATTACGTTCACAGGTTCATTCTGTCCACAATGAAAATACCTACATTTCTTTCGTCTTGAAACGAGATAATCTGGCTTCAAAGTACAGCAACATCGGGTGACAATTCAGAATGCAATGAGGCCCGAGATAAAGAATTTCGCCAAATAATAGCTACCCTTTTCCCTTTTTCTCTACATAGGTGCCTGCTTCAACAAACGTTGTTGTCACGTCATCATCCGGGCTAATCCTCAACTCCAGCAACGGAAGCTCAATGGTGTCTTGTGCAGTTATATGCCATGTAAAAACTGCTGGACCAAATTAGGAAGGCAGTCAAGGGTAAAGCGGTCTAGTTCATCAATAAAACCACGTGGTATGATGTTTCCTCCAAGAACTCAATGCGACACATTGTGTAAGCTGCCTGAGAAACGCCGTGCTTTTGAACGAATCAAGACATGGTAAAAAGAATAAAGGGTTCCCCAATTAATAAAAGGAGTGGCAGATCTCTTGACAGGATCAAATAGATAAAGACACTATTAGTACGGATGCCAAACAGAGGTACATTGTAAAACACCTAGTCACTATTTCTGGCCGATTAATCTACATGTTCACTAAGACGTCAAAGTCTGGACATACGCTGCTCCTCTCGCAGTTATGAGAGAGACAGGAAGAAATCTTTCCTTGACGATCTAAAATATTACGTTGCCGAGTGATACCGTCAATAAATAAGTCTGGCAACATAAAACATAAAATCCGTGATAGTTTAGTGGCTAGAATTACCGCTTGTCGCGCGGTAGACCGGGGTTCAATTCCCCGTCGCGGAGCTTTCCAAGCGCAAGTGGTTTAGTGGTAAAATCCAACGTTGCCATCGTTGGGCCCCCGGTTCGATTCCGGGCTTGCGCAGTTTTTTTTCGCGGGTTTTGTTTGTGTCTTTCAAAGAAATATGCCCGATCCATTTGGTCTGTATCTTTTTTTATCACCAGATCAGTTTTCGCACTCGACACATGTAAGGTACACAGCCTGCTGTTCTTGGATCGTCTAATTTAAGAATCGGTCGAGAAGCAAAACATTTTCATTCTTTCTAGTTTCTTCATCAACCGGAAAAAAAAAAAAAAGGGATTTCTGAGAAAGACTTATTTTTTTACTTCTACTGCCTTTGTTCATCCCTATACTAACGCAGTTTTCAACTTTAAAGTAATCCAAAAAAAAGGTATTCTTTATTCTTTTTCATTTTATCTGTTGTCGTTTGTGACATCGTTCCGCTGTGAACAGCCGCCAAACAAAACCCCGCTCATCAAGTCATGTCTGTCACAGATAAACTTCTCGCTGCTCCCTTGAGCTTCATTGTCAGGGATGATATGCCTCGATTGGCCACTAGCACCACTCCCACGAGCCCCTCCTCATCCTCTGGAAGCACGTCCCAGTCCACAACGACGTCAAATGGTCTGACGGGAATGCCCAAAATTACGACCACTTCCAGCTCGTCTACCCCGGGATTTACTACTCCCTCTATTGGTGTTCCGTTAAATTCTGGGAACCCATACATTACCAGAACCTCTCAGCCACTGGGGACGGTCTTCATCGCCGTGGGCAGTGTTGTGGCTGTCATCTTACTCGTGTTTGCTTTGTTCCACTTGTCCAAGTCCCTTATAGCGTCATCGTTGGCCAAGAAGACAGTCAACAACGAGAAATTTGCCTATCAAAAATTTGCACACAACAACAATGTTGCGTACGGTGGGCACTCGTCGCTATTCAACAACACAGAATATAAAGGCTCGGTGTCAAAATTACCTCTCATGAACAACAATCAATCTCTGTCGACAATGGTAGCTAATCTCGGTAACGATTACTCCGGTCTTGGCTTTTCTGATTCAGAGAGGGCCACCTCGCGTCAAGATTTGACCACAATGTTCATCTCTCCCACGAAGGAAATGACAAGCAACCGTACCGGCTCTCATAACTTTAGCAATTCGGTCACCAATGTGTCTATGTACGGAAGATCAGCGCCGGATATGACACATGGGCCTGCTTCCAATAAGCATGCGTCGACTGTGCCTAATTACTACATAAACGAGAGCATCAACAACAGCGAGTACAACTTAGCCCCTGAGGCAATCAATGCTAGGGCCATGGGTGAAAGAAAACAAAGAAACCCTATTCCAAGTATGTATTTGGAAGACCTTATTGATGATTGATGCCAGGAAAGACGCAAAGATTAAATACATACTTTTAGCTAACAAGAAAAGAAAATAAACGTTAGGTGCGGCAATTTATCAACCGTAAATCAAATTCTGCACGTACACCGGCTGGAAAGCACTCGAAATGCGTCTTTGCACTTCCCTATTCAAATTGAAGCCTTTCTTGTTTCGTGCTCAATTGAGTGAATCTCGATCCACGTAATCAATGTTATGTTCGCGCACTTCACCAAATGCTCATAAGTTCTAGCTCCACCATGATTTCTCGCAGGTGCTTCTGCAAAAGCGCAGTCAGGCAGACGAAGGTTGACTTCCTTAAACAAATTGAAAAACTCAAGGTTGGGCATGTTCCCGAGCTTCCGGTGGAAGATACGATAGCATTATCGTGGCAGGACCTCAGTGGAAAGGTGGCCATTGACCATACAAAGTCACCGTTGGTCATGGTTCATGGGTTATTTGGCGCCAAACAGAACTTCTCTTCTGTGGGGCGCAGGATCTCGGCTTCTACGCATCGCCAGACGATTGGCGTAGATATGAGAAACCATGGCTCTTCAAGCCATGTATTTCCGCACGATTATGCTCACATGGCCAAAGATACCATTCGGTATCTTGAATCCCTCGACAGAGAGGTCATATTGGCAGGCCACCTGATGGGGGCTAAAGTATCGATGTTGGTAGCGCTTCAAAGACCTGAATTGGTGGAAAAGCTAATTGTTATAGACAACTCGCCAAAGTCAGAAACACTTGATTTTAGGTTCACTCGGGATCTTCTTGCAATGTGTCGTGTTGGGCAAGAGCTACATTGCCATGGTATGAGCCAATCAAGTCTTTTGAAAGATGTTGATCGTATCATGGCAATCTACGAACCAGACGCTTTAGTGCGAATGTTCTTGGCCTCGAACCTAAAGAGACCTACAAAGAAGTCTAGCCATTCTGGTAAGGCTCAGTTCCGCGTTCCCGTAGTAAGTTTCTTGAAGCATGACATATTGTCGATAATGGGAGAATGGCCTTCTGAATTGGTGGAGAATCTTGTATTTGAAAAGCCTGTACTCGTCATGCGGGGCTTGAGATCTAACTTCGTACTGAACGAGAATTTGCAAACGCAATTTCCTGCTTACTTCGCCAACTTTAAGACTGCAGATTTCAATAGTGGGCATTGGCTCGTAAGTGAACAGCCTGCAAAATTCGTTGAAGAAACAGTGAAATTTGTGGAAGATAAATGAACTACCGCGGCATGTTGACGCCACCTAATGACGAGAATCACGCCTCAGTGGCACAGACTACCAACAACGCATCGAACTTTTCTTGTAAAACATCTTCAACGAAGTATTCACCGGGATCATTGGCTCTCGCCGTTTTTCCAGCTCAGATAGATGCGAAGGTTATAGTCGACAGAGTCTTCATTTCAGCACGTCATCGACGAACATAAAAAGATGAGAAATGGAATTTGCAGGATACAATTTCATGGATCACTAAGTTTGAAGGTTATTTTTACCTATTATGGTTCTACTTGGGTCAATCTAGTCCAAAATGAATGAAAACGTGATAGAATGAAGATTGGTCACGGGGTACAAAAGGTCTTCTTAGTACGCGAGGAACTATCTGAGCTGAGGTCCAGATCAGCGGCACAACGGCCAATGTCATGAACCCTTCCGGTGTTCATTTATCTCGCCAAATAATCGAGAAATTTAGGCAAAAACCTGTTCCCTCAATTTAATCATACAGACAATCATCATATTATAGAACGTGATACATGGTGGGCCTCACCCGCTCTAGCAATAAAATACTATTCATCTTTAGATTACCGTTGCACATCCAAACCAGAGGCTGAAGCATAGCCGTTCAATAGTACATGGCCCAACGCCTGAATATTCGCCGCAAGCTACGGCAAGTACGGAATATCGTGGGTGCATGTATTACACCTTTTTTCTAAGCTTTGCACGCACTCACAAGTGTTTAAATTATACCAAATCTTCAGAATGATATATAGAGCCTTGAAGCTTACTGGAAATTACCTCAGCTAGACAACTTTCGAAGTTTTCAGAATCATCTCTATAGTAATGCTATCGAGAAATGCCCTTAAAGCTTCCCCTACCAGAGCTATCAATTTACCCTGGGCCAAAGTGGCTCTACCTTCAAGCAAATGGAAGATAAATCCCTGTTATTAAAGACGGCAATTAAAGTCTGGATTTCGTATCTCGTCAGTGGCCTTTTTAAAGAATGTGGATCGGTGCCACCCAGGATCCTGAAAGACACTGCATGCCGCCAGTCTTGAAAGGCGATGGAGTCAGAAGTGTGAGTTTGGCCGAGGTTCCCGACCCTACGTCTGAGAAATACTTAAAAGACGACTTGGTGAGTGCTGTCATCATCTGGCCTGATGAGCTTGCCATTTCTGTATCGTGTGTCACCACCAAAATTGACAAGCCGCTTCAATACGAGTGAAACTTTTCTGCTCTTGGCGTCACTGCCTTCACTGCCTATCTTTCCTGGAAAAGGGTAAAAAGTTAAAAGAAGGACAAACAGTTTTTACCTCTGCTGCTTTCGGTGCTGCGGACTTCACAGCTGTCAGTTCGCTGAGCAATTCTTCGAGGCTTCCAAAGATTGTTCGCATCTCTGGCTCTGAAGAAAAGATTCATGTGGATTGGATCCTTGAACGCTTACTTCTGTTTCAACCACAGAGACGCCGAGTACCAAGAGCAGTTGGACAAAAATATTGGTGATGACCACTTTGATGTCTACTTTGACAACGTTGGTGGTGAAGTTTTGGACTATGCTTTGATGCGTATCAAGAGATGTGGACGCATTATTGCATAGGAAACCATCTCCCATTACAAGGAAGATTCCCGGATGGCTCTAAATGCCAGTGATGAGATCGCCAGCAACTGATGGGAAGCGCAGGAATTCGTGGTCCTTGACTTCACTCTCGAGTATGGGGGTGGCATCAATGGCATTGTAGGCATCATCAGAAACGGTAAAGTGACACCAAACGATGGTTACCAAGTTGAGGGTCTATCGAAAACTGAGACGCCACGTAAGAAGGTCCCTGGGCTACGGCACAAGTTGTTTACAGAGGAGATGCTAAGTGGTAACTCGTTGACCAAGTTGGTCCACGCAAAGAACATTAAAAACCACAGGTTTGGACTTTATACGAACAATTGATTTATGAAGCAGTCTGTTTTTATCCGGTAAAACTTATCACACATCGATATAACTCCACTATTTGGATACAATTTACAGACGTAGTAGGTGGGTTGGGGAGTTAGATTACTTGCAATTTTGATGCGCATGCAGGCTAAAGGAAGTGGGACAGGCCAGGTGGAGTTAGCTTCTGCGTGCCAATACAACTCATAAAATCAGGAAAAAAAATCAAGGAATGAGAAGTGAATTAAAAAAAAAAAGGGAGAGAAGTGAACACCTGCCAGGCCCTATATGAATAATATGGTAATTACGACTTATTGAGGCGCATTTGGCCTTGGGTAATCAGTGGAGGGAGCCCGTAATACGGTAGGAAAGCAACTGCACCGAGAAAGAAATTCTCTCCTTGTACATGACGCAAGCAGAGAAGGCTCCGCGAAGGCCATGTATATAAATAGCCACCTCTGCTCGCCATTGTCCGGCTTCGATAGCCAGTACAGCTAGTTGTTAGTGGCGATCCACACCGAAAAATAAATTGATATAAAAATTCACAATGTCCGAATTTGCGCCTCCTAACGCGCAAGGAGAGGATTTGTCTTTACCCAAGGCAACAGTGCAGAAAATCATTGGAGAAGTGTTACCAAAGGACATCGCGATATCAAAAGAGGCAAGGGAAGCCATTACCGAATGTAGCATAGAGTTCATAATGATATTGTCTACCCAGCTGAACGACATAGCCGAAAAAGAGGCTAAAAAAACCATTGCATCAGACCACGTCATAAAAGCTCTAGATGAGTTGGGCTTCCACAACTACTTGGATATAATAAATCGAGTCTTGGACGAGCACAAGGAGCTTTTAAAAGGCAAGGAGAGGAAGAATAACAAGTTTCTCAATTCGGGTTTGACGGAAGAGGAGTTGTTAAGACAGCAGGAAGAGTTGTTCAAGAAGTCGCGTGCAAGGTTACAGAGTACTGGTTCCCCCAGTGCCGAGATAAAGCAGGAGATGTAATGTTGGAAACTTATGTATATTATGTGCAATAGAAAGTCATTTGATGAAGCGTACCGCCTGCGATCTGGTTTGTGGGCACCCGTAAAGGATTTGCTATTTCGTAAATCTTCATCTTCCGCTATCCGCCGGCACCAGTCGGCACTTTGAAACAAGTGAGCACATACTGGATTCATGGTTTGGAAGCAGTTCTTTCTGAATCCCGGCCGTGGGTCTGCTATGATACAAATTATTTCGGGTTCGAGGAACTTCTGTCCATTGAAATGACGCCCGAAGAAGACCCTAGCTTATTTTTAGGGCGACTAAAAATTTGATCATCCCAAAATCAGCTCGTAAACTATAATAACGACGTTGATGAAAATCAAGGGAAATCGCAATAAAGTCCGGATTGCACTGATAAGTGTCACCAACCTCGACTTAATCGACACGTCATTGGACGACGCAGGTGCAAACTGAGACAGAAACTGGTTTTGTGGCTGCACAGCAGAGCTGCCCCAACCGATTCTATTGAGGAATCTGTCTTCACTAAGAACTGCTAGCCCATTAATGCAGAGAACAATCACGTAAAGTAACTTTCCGAGACCAAACATGATACCGTGGGTATACAACGAGGAGAATATGCCTCCGTGGTGATGCTGACAAGTGAGCACGGGCACCCTTACATCTGAGGCCCTCTCGCAAAGCGCTGCACGATGCTGTTGAGAATGTGGGGCCTAGAGCCGGATATAAGAACTATGTGTGACAGAAAGCTTTGCAGTATTTCCTCTTAATGATCTGAAGCCCTAAATTATTTTGTCCTTGATTCATGATAGCTGAAGAAGAGTAGATACTTTTGAACTCGTATTTTGTTCGCAAGATTATGATACGAATTTGTTGCGGAATTGTGGGAAATTGCTGGAAACCAAGGAGCATTGTGGTGAACCTAGTTCTAGACATCTTGGATATGAGCATATAAAATAAAGAAATTTGACTAAAGGTTAGGGAAGCAAATCTATGCATCAAAAAAACTCTCGCGTATCTGTGAATGCAATCCAAGGTCAAGTAGATTCCGTTTTGGGGAGTCATTTCTTGCTTAGCCCAAATCTCAAAAGCAATTAGGCTCTGCGAGCCAGACGTTGGGTCATCCCGCGCTCGAAACAATTCTGGTGAAACTGACAGGATTTCATGGCTTTCGGTATTTTTCACAACACAAGCAAAAACTTAAAGGCCTTCTCTCCCACCCCGAGGTTTTAGCTCGGTGAGCTACCAAAATTTTTTATGAGCAGGTAATTTTGTACGTAACGGGAATGAATTACAACAAGTATGTGTTTACTCTATGGCAAGGACGCTCAAGCAGGAGGGTGAGTTGCGTGTCTCGCGCTCTCCTCCACCGTAAGACCTGCTCAAAACCGGCGGTGTGCGCACGTCCCGATTACCGTACGTCCTGTCTTGCTTTCAATTTTTTTTTTTTTTGTTCATTCTTGACTCAAAGACTTTGATCGAAATTCATCCAAGGGGTTTACAGAGGGTCACAAAATGGATAAAGACTCTCTTCTCAAATCTTTGGCAGGCACTTTGGATGCCAACTTTCAAATCCGGAAGCAAAGCGAGGAGCAATTGAGGTACTATGAGGAAATGCCAGGCTTCACTGCCTACCTCCTCGACCTCATCACAGACTCAAGCATCAACCTAGGAGTTCAAGCCTCGGCAGCCATCTTTTTCAAAAACAGAATCAATGGCTACTGGATAGTTCCAGACCTTAAGGCTGCAACACCCAGGTACATTCAGGATGCTGAGAAGGCCACCATTAAGGGCAAGTTGATTGAAGTCTTGAGCCAAACATATAAGAACTCTCAACTAAGAGTACAATTATCAACCGCGATCAGTAGTATTTTGAACGCAGAGAAGTGGGATGAGCTAGTCACAGTCACGACTGGTTTGCTCAACGATACATCCAATGTTGACCATGTATTCACGGGGTTGATCTGCTTGTTTGAATACATAAAGAACTACCGATACGCGGGCTTGGATACTGCTAACTTCAAGAATATAATCTTGGATGAAGTGACCGAGTCCATGTTCCCAACTTTGGAGACGTTGACTTGTAACTTGTTGAACGATGACTCGCCCATAGCTGACGAAATGTTGTACTTGATCATGAAGATTTTCAAGTATTCGACCTACTCCAACTTTCCTCCATACTTGGAAGACCAGTCGAACTTGGGAAAGTGGTGCCAGTATCATCTCATGCTCATCAACAAGCCATTACCAGCCTCCGTGCTCAGGACCGACTTTGTCGAATCGAGGGTGTCAAACCCAAGAGTGAAGGCCGTTAAGTGGTGTTTCGGTAATATGCATAGACTTTTATTGCGTCACGGTGGTGGCATCAACACTAAAGATAAAACGACTGCTTTTGTTAATTATTTCTTATCCCACTTTGTTCCAGAGATTCTAAGCGCTTACTGGTCCATAATTGAAAAGTGGACCACGAAAGAAATGTGGATGTCGGAGGCTTCCCTATACCATTTGATAGCATTCTTGGAGCAAGTGATCGAGACCCCAGCCTATCCTTTACTAGAGGGTAAATTAGAGGCTGTAGTAAAACATGTGCTCATGCCAATGTTGAATGCATCCCAGGAGACCATCGAGTTGTACGAAGACGAGCCCGAGGAATACATCAGAAGATTCTATGATGTGAGCAGAGAAAACACGACGGCTGACACTGCCTCTGTGAACTTTCTATTTAGATTGTCGTCAACAAAGTTTTCATCTTGCGGCACGTTATTGCTTACGTTGATCAACGACGTTTTTCAGAAGAGAGCGTCCGACAAGGGCAACCTAGATATCGCTATGCAAACCGAGGGTGCTCTCCGTATATTGGCGACAATTTCGTATAAATTGGACAAGAAAAACAGTCCGGTTAAAGGCCAACTTGACCTGCTTATGCACTCCTTGGTTTATCCAGAGCTCTCGCAGGCCACTATTGATAAAACACCCTGGCTCACGGCTAGAGCTTGCGACACCGTTGCCATTTTTGTTCACAAGTTCAATGATCAAGCTGTGTTGCAAGATATATTCCACGGTATCGTCACGTGCTTCCAACAACAGGAACAATTTCCAATCCAATTAACTGCTATTGATGCTTTGCGTACTTTAGTCGAGGAAGATTACGTTGCGGAAAGAATTGCACAGCAAGCACCTCAACTTATGGGCACTTTGCTCGATCTCTCCAAGAACTTTGAGAGCGATACCTTGACTTCTGTGATGGACGTTTTTGTCTCCAAATTTGCAGCA
Source organism: Metschnikowia anglica (assembly GCA_030573055.1). Lineage (NCBI taxonomy): Eukaryota > Fungi > Ascomycota > Pichiomycetes > Serinales > Metschnikowiaceae > Metschnikowia > Metschnikowia anglica. The sequence continues at coordinate 51,581 of JAJMCP010000023.1, forward strand.
AATTTAGAGCCATATGCGAATGAATTATCCTACCGTTTGGTCGAGCAGTTTCTCAAGTTGGCACAAGAGATTTTGGACCAGACGTCAAACGGCGGTAACTCAGATATTGACAAGGAGTATCAAGCTGCTGGTATCTTAAACACCTTAACATCATTGGTGGTTTCCATGAACTCTTCTCCAGATGTCTCTGCCAATTTGGAAATTGTTACTAAAGATGTCATCAAACTAATCCTAGAGAACTCCATGGCTATGTTCTTGACCGAGGCATTGGAAATGGCGGAGTCGATCTTATTCAGTACCAACAAAATGAGTCCGTCGATGTGGGAAATTTTTCAAGACTGCATTGATGCATTCGAAACATATGCATTTGAATACTTTGATACTTTCCATCCGTTCCTTGAGGCAGTAGTAAAATCATCCTTTGTCAACGAGGACGTCACTATTGAAAATCCTCATGTGCAGAGCCTTTTCAAAGTTTGCTTCCAAGTATTGCAAGGGGATAGTGTCGACCCAGTTTTTGCCCATTACGCCTTTGAATTAATGGAGTTTTCCATCTTGAGCTTGGGGCGCAGATTTGTACCATTTATTTCCAGATTTTTGCCCGAGGTCTTCAGCATATTTACAACTTTAGAGTCTCAAGATGCATTTGATGGTTACATGTTACACCACTTGTCCATTCTTAAGATCTTCTTTGCATGCTTGTTTGTTGAGCCATCTTCCACCTTACAATTCTTAAATGAGAAGCAATTCACCAGCACATTTTTCAAATTGTGGATCAAATATGGCGATGACTTTCAAAGCGTGTATGGTTGTAAGCTTCAGGTGTTGGCTGCCTTGTCGATTGTTATTGATGCTCCGTTAAACCTCTTGCCAGTAGAGGATTTAATAGGAGAAACTGTTGATTTGATCATTTCGAACTTGGAGCATTTGCCCCACGCCATCAGAGCAAAACAAGAGCTTATTGATAGAGAGAGTGGCGTGAAGGTAAGTGAGAAGGACTACGAAAATGACGAGGCAGGAGATGACGACGATTTCTACGACGAAGACTTAGAGGCGGACGAGGCTGAACTAGAGGCGTTGAAAGCAACCCCGATCGATCCCATCAATGTCTACCAAGTTTTCGCTGAGAAAGCTACTGCTGTGCAGCAAGCCGATCCATCTCGTTACCAGTTGGTATTTGGGAACTTGGACGAATCGCAGAAAGAAGTTGCGATCAGAATCATTCAGATCAACCAACAACAAAAGAATGCAGCAGGTCAAAGCGTGTAAGGTGCCAGGAGTGTATATAAAAGGGAATTCAAGACAGGCCCAAGTTTGAGGCAGCATTTCAATATGACCATGAAGCGTAGATCCACATCTTCCAAAGCGGCGCAATCTAGAATCAGATTAATCTTCTTCAGTCAAAAACCAAAAGTTTGATCATTTCAATGTTTTCTGGGTTTGGATCCAATTTTTTCAGCGGAGCCTCCTTCGCTCCTATCAACTCAAAATTTGAGGACTACTTCAGGTGCTATCCAGTGGCAATGATGCCTGACAATGTCAGGAAAGATGATTCCAACTTCGGAGGCAAGATATTTCTTCCTCCTTCAGCTCTAAACAAGCTCACAATGCTTCACATCAGATATCCCATGTTATTCGAGTTGGTCAATGAAGCGGAAAACTTGATCTCTCACAGTGGTGTATTGGAGTTCGTTGCTGAGGAAGGGAGAGTGTACCTTCCACAATGGACAATGGAGACATTAAAGTTGCAGCCAGGATCATTAATAAAGATTGCAAGTTGTGACTTGCCCAACGGTCAGTTTGTAAAACTAGAGCCACAATCCGTTGAGTTCCTAGACATCTCAGACCCTAAGGCTGTGCTTGAGAATGCGCTAAGAAAATTCTCTACATTGACTGTCAATGACATCATCGAAATTGACTACAATGACACTAGATTTGGTATCAAAGTTCTTGAGGTTAAACCCGAGAGTAAGAATCAGGGTATTTGTGTCGTTGAAACGGATTTGGAGACGGATTTTGCCCCACCTGTTGGCTACGTCGAACCAGAATACAAGCCCAAGGGAACCAAGCCTTCAGCAACTCCTATCGATCCCACAAAAGTAAACAGAAGCGCCGGGGCTGCAACAATGGCACACTCTATCGGATATGCAAGGATCGTGCATGAGGGGATTAGTCAAAATTTATATCGGGGCACGGGACAAAAGCTCTCGGGCAAAGAAGTCGACGCACAGGAGGCGAAACGAATTTCGATCGATGACTTGGATCCTAATGCAGCACCAGTTAAATTGAATTTGCCGGAGAATCAGATATTTTTGGGCTGGCCCGTGGTTTTGCCAACCTTAGAGCATGGGGAAGAAGTCAAACTGGGGACATCTTATCAGGGCGAAGGTAAGTCGCTTAGACAGAGCAAGAAGCGAAGCACAGCCGCAAGCACTGGCGGGCATGAGCCTTTGAAAAATCATTCACGAAGCCCCGACTACATTGAAATCGACGATTGATTATAAAGTGGCGTCTGCATCGGTTGATGTACATATTATACAAGTCTATTGAGTTGTTGATGGAAGAAAAACATCATTGTTTTGCTCCAATGCTCTATCAGTATGATAGACAATGTCAGTAGACTCCCATGGATAGGCGATCCAACAGTCAGGAACGGTTCTCGCAGCGAAGTAGTTGCCAGTCTTCATGATATCATCCGGCAAGTCAGCCTTCTTGGTTTTAATCTTGTCGTGAAGCACGAAGACACCAAATTTGGTGTTTTTAGGGTCAGCGCCCGCAGCAGCAGCTTGCTCAGCTACATCTTTTTTTAATTCAGACACGGCATAGTGCAAAGTGGTTCTGGTGTCGTCAACCTCATCAATGATTAATACGTTTTTGTTAACCAAGTCGACCTTAGACTGAGCATAGTCGATCCATTGCGTTCTGACCACCTGAGTGCCCACAGTCTCTACCTGTGTACCAACGGTGCCAATGTCCTCGTAAAGAGAGAGAATAATGGCCATAATTCTGATATTTGGCTGACCTGGTTCTTTCAAGAAGGTCCTCAACATACGAGCGGGAATAAAGCCACCACCGCCAATTGCAATGATCAAGTCAGGCTTGAAGGCCTTGATTTTTTCCGAGGTTTCTTGGCACAACTGGTGGATGTTATTGTACGAAATGTACATTTTCGAAGCTTCTACGTCAGCAGTATCCATTTTATATCGATTGTTTTTCTTGTTTATGACCACTTATTCTAGCAACCCAAAATGGCTGATCAGCAGATGCTCGAGCAATGACTGTACCCAGATGTAAAAAACCCCGATGGGGAGATGAGGTTACATATATACTGGTTCGCGCATCCTTCACCTCCAGTGCTCTATGGAAACGCCGCGGCAAGAACAAAGGACGTATATTACCTTATTTTGAGGTTTAAGCCCTGTTCACCGAATACATATCATAGTCTGGACACTCCTTGATTCCTCAATTATAGCACCTTTGTCTACTTCGATGGTTTTGTTCTAATTATTTTAGCACTATCAACAACCAAATAGAAGAGAGACCCAAATTTAGTGTCGGCAATCCCGAGACTTCGACGCCATGTATACACCAAACTGATAGGTGAAGATACGTAATTGTTATGACGCCAAAAGGGAGTTCGCTGCGGGGACACTTTTACCGAGAAGAAAATTCTTGCATTTCGTGGTTCTTTTGGTATAATCCTCAACCTTTTTTCAGGAAGCTTTTCCGCTCCAATCGAGAAACTCTCGGAAGGTTTGAGGTCTGCATCGTTCTCTCTATCTTTACAATTGGCAAACTTTACACAATTTAGACGATTTGGCTTGCCACTGAAACTTCAAAAATCCACGTATTGTTTTTTCATAATTTTTGTTTGACCAATGGTTTTTGTTCGTGGATGATTCTAGAAATACTCGCCTTGGCCATCTGCTACGCTAGAGACTTACTATGTATGGCACGCGCTACTTTTCGGTAAAGAACTGAAGCAGTAGCATGAAAGACAAGCCATCGATTACACCAGCCCAATATCCAGAAAGAGAAACGGAGATAGCATGCCATTGGGGGATATCTATCAGGTTATTTTTTTCCGGGCATGGAGTCGGCAGTTGTGATACCTTGCAAAAAAGTGCCTCAGTGGTTTGGAGCGATGGAGGCTCGCGGGGCCGAGGAATTAAGATACACCAACCTCTGTGCGTAAGAAGAGAAGGGGTATAATGCAAAGTCCCTGTTCTTTCGTGTCAATAGTATTAGGCACATGGTATTTCTTGATATCTCTTTTTCACTAGCTTTTCTTTTGTTTCGTTTTTTTATCAGATTCCGAGATGTAGGCCGACCTTGGTCACTCTTCTATATCAGCCGGATCAAGCTTCAGCGTGCGCACAGAGATTCTACTTTGCCACACTGATTATACCGGCTAAAAGCCAGAGTGTTCTCTAGAAAACTTCCTGCACGTTAGCCGACAAAAGTCTGACTTCTCCACAATTCATTGTATTTCTCTAAAGAATACCTCCAATCTTTTTCCTAAAAACTTACTCTCCTTCGCGCCAATGAAGCTTCTATCGATATGCTTTGCATGGTCAATTGCATCTGCTGCCATTGTTGGTGTTGACTTTGGTTATAAATTCACCAAGGCCATGATGGTAGCACCAGGTATTCGTTTTGAGGTCATTCCATCAGACGGAGGAAACAGAAAGGATTTATCAGCCATCTATGTTGACCCAAAAGTTTCCGGCGGTGAGCTTGAAGATACACAAAGAGCTTATGGCTCTCAAATAGGGTCTCTTTGTTCTAGGTCCCCCGAAAACTGTGCTGCGAATTTGAAATCTTTGCTCGGCAAGACTATAGACGATCCATGGGTTCAAAATTACATGCAGCAGCATCCTCAGTTTAACATAGTGCCTAGTAGTAAAAGACCTAACGCTATTACTTTCGAATTAGGCCGCCCTGGTAGCTCCTTCACATTTTCTGCCGAAGAGCTCGCTGCCATGTCTCTTGCCGACTTGAAGGAGCGCGTGATCAAGGCTTTGACACACCACCCACAAGCCAGAGCCATCGCCGAGGATATCGCCATCTCAATCCCTCCGTTTGCAAGCCAGCTTTCCAGGCTCGCATATAGAGATGTCTTGACTTTGGCCAATTACTCTTCAGTATTGGGTTTGGTCGACGAAGGGTGCGCGGCAGCATTGGCATACGTGACCGACAAGAAGTTCACTGCTGAAGAGTATAATAACAAACCTGTCCATCAGATGGTCTATGATGTGGGTGCAGGCTCTACGACAGCCACTTTATTCTCCTACACTCCTTTCGAAAATAAGACCGTTCTCTTGGATGTTGAATCCGTTGGCTACGACGACTCATTGGGTGGAGATTTATTGACTCAGCATGTGTACGACATTATCTACGAAAAGTTTCTCAAAGAATTCAATTTGGATAAGTCTTTTCAAATGCCGTTTAAATTGGCTTCCAGATTGACTGAGTCTGCCGAAAAGGCAAAGACCATCTTGTCTGCTAACGGAGATTCGAAAATTTCATTGGAGAGCTTTTGGAGAGAAGAGGACTTCAAAACTACTATATCTAGACGGGAGTTTGAAGATGCAACCTCGAAGTTGATTGAACGTATTAACAAAACCATTTTAGATGCTTTGAAGACCGCCCCTTCTGGGCCCAAGACGATCGCCGACATTGAATCTGTTATTTTGAATGGTGGCGCGACTAGAACGCCTTTTATCCAGAAGCAATTAGCTGACTTGTTGGGAGAGGGTAAAGTCTCTAAGGTCCTTAACGCCGATGAAGCCTGTGCCTATGGTACCACCATCAGAGCTTACCAATTGAAAATGATTACGGGCACAGGCACTGATATTGTTTTGAACGATCGCATTTTGAGTGACTTTGAGATATCAGTCAACGGCTCGGAACAAAAGCAACTCATATTCTCCAAAGGTTCTTCGGCAGGGAACACATCTTTGATCTACCTAGGTAAGGTCACCGGCGATAGAATTACTATCGGATTACATGAGAACGGCGAACTCTTTGGCTCTTATAATGTGACAAAAATTACTTCGAGAGCATCGGATTTGACTTGTAACATCGACGAAGTGGCAATTTATGGTCGGTTTGCCATCGGAGAGGATAAGATTTTTTACTTGGACAGTCTTTCTGTGCAATGTGCCGCCACTCAAAAGCCAGAGACCGGAGAGAATGAAATCGAGGAAACGAACTCGACTCATTCAAACTCTACTATTAAAAAGTTTACGAGGCCCAAGGCTAAAGTTAGTGTCCCAGCCATCGATTTCACAAGTTTGAGGCCATACACTGGCGCCGAGAAAAAGAAATTTTTGGCAACTTTAACCCATTTAAAGGTGTTGGAGAAGGACAAAATCATTTTCGAGCACACTAAAAATGTTCTAGAGAGTGCTTGCTACAGTTTACGCTTCTATATTGGCGATCATTACGAGGTCCTCTCAGAAAATCTTGGAGAGAAAGAACTTGAACAAATTCAGGCAAAAGCAAGTGAAATGGTGGATTGGGTTGATTATGAATCAGACTACTCAACTCTCAAAGAGATAGAGGACAAGTTGAGCAGCGTTAAAAAGATAAGAAATGACTTGGAGTCCAAAGTTAGAATGCTGGCCTCTGATTTAAGCTTGTCTGCCATCAAGCAAATGTTAAGTGAAGGAAACGATCTTGCACAAACTGTCCAAGACTACTTGTTGGAGTTTGGTTCTCAAACAAAGCAAGTGAGGGAGAAGTATGAAGCTGAAGAGCTTGATTTTGACAGCGAAAACGAAAAGATTATGAAAAAGATTTATGGGGTGAAGCGAAAAGATCAGTTTGACTTGGAAACCCACTTTCAAGACTTCAAGAAGGCTTTGAAAGAACTCACAGCCTTGGCAAGTCTCTCAGAGTCAAAGTTCGAGAAAGTCAACCCTCAAAAGAGATTTGACGCCAGCGAGGCCGTTGATTCCTTGATACGCGAGATGGTCAATGACGTTCAGATCCTTCAAAAACAGCATGAGCACCGTCTAACCTATCTTTTGAGCAGGTTGGAAAAATTGAAGGAGAGAAAGAAGCAAAGAGATTTAAAAGTAAAGTTGAAAGAAGAGAAGGAAAAAGAGAAAGCGAAAACCGCCGAACAATCTCAGACAGACGAGACTGAAGCTTCAACCAAAAACACTGAGCCTGAAATTCCCCATTCGGAAAAGCAGACTGCCGGATCAAATAGCAGCACAGGATCTACCGAAAACGAGGATACTGAAGACACCCTGGAATCAGTCAGCTCGAACGATGCTGAGACTTCCCACCAACCTGAGGAACACGACGAATTATAAACAAGTCTTGTACAAAAATGCTATATAAAAATGAAAAGAATCTATTACACTGTATTTAGGCTTTCAAGCACCGCCTAGCTAGGAACTTGAAGACTGTGATACGTTCGTTCATGTAAAGGTGGTGCAGAGTAACTCGAAGCGCGGCCAAAGGTAGTCGCAGAAAAGCGAGGAGAACTGGTGAAAGAGTGTGAGAATAGACTGCTCAGGAACAGTTAGTTACACCCAAACACAATTGCAATCTGAGGATTTACCGCCTTCCTCCGTCAATATCATTCTCGCCTGTCGCTTGAAAAATCTATTTGATCACCGCAAATTCTCCCAAGATGAGTTTCAATCAGAGTTCATATAGAGCCGAGAACAGGCCAAATGGCTCATCTCATACTACCTACACAGACTCCCGAGGAAAGCCAAGCCATCGAAACTTGGAGCCCAGAGAAAGGGAGAGGGAGACGAGGGCGTCAGATCTGCGAGTTAAAAGAGAGTGGAATAACGGCGGCCGTGACCGTGACCGTGACCGTGAACGGGAACGGGAATACAGGGATCGTCGCTACAATGACGGTGGCCATCTGGGCAGGCTGATGAACGATAGAAGACCATACAGGTATCAAGATGAGAGAGGCTCTAGAGAGCACAGAAGAGAGAATGCTCCCTCTGACGCTCCAGTGGATCCAGATACAAAGTTGTCAAAAGAAGAGTTGATAACCAAGTACGAACGTCGATTGATTGGGCTACTACATGTGCCAACTATCGAGAAATTCCCTATCATTGGGAGTCAGTGGAGCATTAAGCCTAAGGGTTTTGAAAAAGTAACAGCACAAAGAGCCAAGCTTTCCGGACTCTTCCCTCTACCAGGATCACCGCGACCTGTGGACGTGACTAAATTGGAGGGCTTACTCAAAGATGGGCGCACCGAGAATGGAATTCTTCTAGCATCATCTAAAATTGACCCATTGGATTCTCGAAATTCTTGCATTGTCATCATCGAAGGTGTCGACTTTCTGAAGGTTGATCATTTGATTGTGGCCGAATACATCAACAAGTACATTGGCTCGGCTGATATCAAGGGTCTATCTCTAGGAAACAATATCGAGAGAAAACGCAAGACTAGAGATGACCGTAAACTCATTATCGAATTCAAGTCGAGCATCGCTACCACATTGGCCCTCACACTAGATGGATTATCAGTACCTGCCGATCGATTCGATACAGAGGAAGACACTATGTTAAAGATTTCGAGGCCCGGCGAGTATGTCGTTCAATGCTTGCCTCCATATAAAACTGCAAAAGATGATACTGATGAAGAAGTGTTGGACAGTCCACGCAAGATAATGCTTTTAGTACATAAATCTGCCAGCGAGTCGTCTTTGATCGACGCCCTCAACAAAATAGCTCCTCTTAGAGCGTTTCAATTCGTGAGAGAAGTTGGTACGAAAGAGCCCATGGGAATCGCTTTCGTGGAATTTTTTATCGATGCTAAGGAGTTTCCAAGCACAAAAAGTGCCCTTAAACAGACAATGGGATACTTGGAGCAATCAGAAAAATTGGAAATGGTGCAAAATGCACGCTTCTCATGCTTGAAGGTATCTGATAAGAGTGTGATCGAAACAAGTATACAAGACTGCCCCATCGAGCTCAAAACATTAAGGGGCTTGGTGAGAAATGAATATGTCGCATTTCATCCAAAGCTGAATGTCATTCAGCTCATGAATAGTGTCACTGCAGCAGAGTTGATCGAAGATGAATCGTTTAAGTTCATAGAGCAGGATATCTACCAAGAGGCAAATTCATTTGGCAAAGTCGTTTCGATGAAAATACCAAGACCTCCACATGACTACTCACCTGGTATTCTGCATTTGACTCAGCCTGGGATTGGCAAAGTGTACATCGAGTTCGAAAGCGAGCAGGTTGCCCTTAGTGCTTTGATGAGCATAGCTGGCCGTTCGTATAACGACAGGACTGTTCTTTGCGCATTCTACAGCCATGAGGATTACACAAACGGTTTGTTCTAAAGTTTGTTTGCTTTTGTGAACGCTGCTAGCTCTTTCGGCACGTTGGGATCAAAGCCGTGTCGCGTGATCATATCATATAATGGCTTGGGGAGTTCTGGAATAAAACTAAGACTTAGCTTTATGATGTTGTTTTCATCTAATCCCGGGAAGCTCCTCAATTCCTTCATCGGCTGCAGCAGTTTTAGAAGGGCCGAGCGGTTTCTGATGAGCTGAGCAACAACAAATAGAATGTTCATGTGAGTTCCATATGCGAAAAGGAAATCCCACATCTTAATGAGTGATTTAAGCGGAGGTGTACAGGCGCAAAGAGTGAGTACAGAAGGAAAGGCATAAATCTCTGCCTTGAGAAACTTCGAATCAAGGAATTCACTGAGAACTGGATCAATGATTTTGAGAACGAGATCCACCAAGCTTAGAGCTGTGTGGACGCCGTCTAAATTTGGAGTGATATACAACGGGACTTGCCTTGTAATCAAATGATGTAGGATTGCGAAGGCTTGTGGCTCGCTTTTATAGCAGGTATATGCGATTGGTGCAAGAAGAACATTTAATCCTTGAACATACCCCACTTTATTTTCAGGAATGGAGGTTGCAATGGCAGCAAGGATTCTCATCAATGAGTCCTCGGAGACCCTTGAATGGAAAGCTCGATCGTTCATGAGAGTTCGAAATGTATCATTCTTGATCTTTTGGTAAACCTCGGGAGAAAGTTTCCTTTGTATGTTTGACACCACTTTCTCATATTTATGAGCCGGGTATACTGGTACTTTGCATAAGATTGACCAGACATAACCTCTGTATGGACTCTGTTCGTAGCCTTCAGGTATGGAGAGGCCCTCTATTAGGATCATGTACCTGAGCTGAGAGAGACCATTATCCACCAAGATTTGCGGCAGCTCTATGAATTGCTCTATGGAGTCTTTCTTCCTCCCTTTTACTTCCATGGTTTATTTCTTCAAGTCGGCCGAGTTACTCAGAGAAAAATTCCACACTCAAAAGGTAAACAAAGTTGTGCGAGATCATGCCGATCGAGACTGTGAGCCGCACTCAGGGCAACTGTGAGCTCTTCCCGAAGGAAGGTAGGTAAAGAAAGCATGGTTGAATACATAGGCTGAAAAGATCAAAGAGAACAAAAAAAGTGCCTAATGCTTACACAGATACACTTCTGAGCTATAAAGCATACTCAAGTAAATATTGTCTCCTTTTCGTATTTCGTTGGACTGAGATGATGGGGCGACCGAGGCACCTTTTGCTGAGACACCAGCTCGCGCATCCTCTCTTGATCTTCATACGGGGTTTTCTGCGCACTCTCTAGCTCATCAGGGTCAGAGGAAAAAATTGATAGACGCATCAAGTAATTTGCCTGACTCAAAAAGCAAAATGGCCGGCCCTACCGAAATCAAAGGCTTTCAAGTTCTCAAGGTTAAGCTACCGGAAGGCGATGGCACTCATTATATCTATTTCAGAAAGCATGAGATTAAAGGAAGTCAGAGTTTACCGAACATTAGTGGCCGACTGCTTTTCATATTCAACACTCCAATTGAAACCAGTGTGATTACTTTGAGAAAGTACTTCCAGCAGGTAGCTATTGGAGCCACTGTCGAAAACTACATTACAAGCCCGTTGAATGACATGGAGGAGGATGTTTATGTCGATCTCACGAAGTTCACCAGTGATTTGCAGTACGATGTAGCTGACGGGGACACCAAAGAAATTGCTCTGAAGCTTCCGAAAAACTGTGGTATTGTCACTTTTATCGACAAGGCGTCTTTCCAGCTTGCGTTTAATGCTCTTAAGAAATTGTCCGGAGACAAAAAAAGCACATACTGGCCAGTTCCTACTTTGGGATCTCAATTTCTCTTGAAAAAGCTCAAAGCTAAAGTTCTCGATCCAAATTTACTCGCACAAGACGTATCGAAGGCATTGGAGCTGTTCAATAGAGCTGAACAAGAGTCAAGAGAAGAGTTGCAAAGACAGACCGAGATTGTCGACGAGGATGGGTTTACCTTGGTGGTAGGATCTCATACGAAAACCAAAGCAGGCATGTTGGGCAAGCAGAAACTTTTACAAACTAAAGAGCAAGAGAAGTTGAAAAAGAAACTGAAGAACAAGGAGAAGGATGACTTTTACAGGTTCCAATTGAGAGAAAAGAAGAAAGCGGAGATGAATGACTTGTTGCATAAGTTTAAGCAAGACCAAGAAAGGGTCAAGTTGATGAAGGAGAGAAAGAGGTTTAGACCGTATTAATGATGGCATATTTAAGCGGAATAATTTTCACAACTATATATCCGGGGATATTCTGCAAGCTTTGTTAATAGTTTGAACATCGATTATAGAGAGAAGTTCGCCTCACCGGGAATTGCACTTTTTCTACGAAGTACGTTACCAATCTTTCTCCTTGTGATACTCAACTCTTTGAATACCTCTAATTGTATTCTTTACAGCAAAGATGAAAACTTATGCTAAACCCTTTCAGGTTGTTTTACTCCTGTTGCCGCGTTTCTCTGATTCTAGAATTCTCAGTCAAAGTACTCTGCTGGCCTTCCCGCACCAAGGCTCGACTGCGACCTTAGTTATTCTATCATGATAAAGCCTTGCACTCTCTAGATCATGACTACTGAGCCCAAGCCCGAGCCTAAGATCCCCACGTATGAGAACTTTATCGAAACGTTGGGTAAGAAAAACCAATTCACTGCGGATGTGCCATTTGAGATTTTGTCCACAATTAGGTATGATCCCCTTCTAAGTAAGGCTCCACCAAAGTCTGCAAAAGATGTCACGAAGGACAACTTTTTCTTGCTTCCAGAACATATCGAAAGAATCAAGTTCACCATTGATTTTTTCAGTAAGCTTGACAAAGCTGCCTTCAAATTCGAAGACACGCAATACACGATTGATGAAAGTCACATCTTGAAACAGCTCTTAGATGCTTTAAAGCAGTCTCAGGTGTCCATCAATAAACCCTTGAAGGTGAGGCTTCTTATATCCAAAGATGGAAGTGCAAGGATCGAGCTATTCGAGACCCCGGACAGGGAGAATCTTCTTGATGGCCTTCTTACGGATTTCCCAGACTCAAATAGATACGACGTGTTCGTGGACTACACACCTGTGCTTGCTTCACCTTTCACATCCTTTAAAACGACTCACAGAACTATATACATAGAGGCAAGAGAAAGAGCGCTTCCAGGGATTTCTGCCCGTGAAGAGGTGATCTTGATAAACTCAACCGCAGAGGTAATGGAGGGGTCCTTCACAAATATAGCCATCAAGAGCAAACAAGGGGTCTGGATTACTCCTAAACTCACGTCAGGTTGTCTATGTGGGGTCACCAGGCATTTCTTGCTCAAGAAAAATTTGATCCAAGAGGGTGATATCTCGGGAGATATGCTCAAGAGTGGACACGATGTCATGCTAATGAATGGGGTGATAGGGTGCGTGAGAGGCACAATCAGAAATATTGTGGGGTGATGACTGTCTCTGCTATTCCTCCAAAACGTATGAAAAGCAGTATAAGAGGCCGCCATACCCAAATTTTACGGTTCGAACTTGCAATAATTACGAAATTGTCTATCATGTGGGTGATCATAAAAATCGCCAACTTTGAGTAAAGTCGGGGTATGCTTAGTCAACCTTCAAAATTAGCTGATGAGGCTGGAAATTTCGGAATCATTGTAGCCCATTATATACAATATGTCCTGTAAGGAGTCGGTATTCAAACAGCTTGGTGCTTCCTTTTGGACCTTTGGCTTGGCATTCCAAGCCACACCCCAGCCACCAACGCTCATCATTTTAAGGTCGTTTGCGCCGTCACCTACAGCGACTGCGGTTTTAGGATCAATTTTGTGATTTGATGCAATTTCAAGTAAAAGCTCTGCTTTCTTTTCACCGTTCACGATGTATCCCCTTGTCGTCCCATCGAGCTTTGAATTCTCATCCACACCTAAGGTATTGGCAAAGGCGTAGTCCAAACCTAGCTGCTCTTTCACGTAGGAGGCCAATGGGATAAATCCTCCAGAGCACACTCCCATAATGACACCAAGCTTTTTCAAAGCTTTGCAAAGCTCTTGGGCTCCTTGAGTGATCTTGATCTTCTCCTTCAATTCTTCCCAAAGAGTAGAGGCATCAATACCCTTTAGCAAAAGCACTCGCTCTCTCAAGGAATCATTGAAATCGAGCTCTCCGTTCATCGCTCTTTCGGTGATTTCGGCAACCTTGTCTTCGATGTCAGCGTAAGCAGCTATCAACTCAATGACCTCTTGATATATCAATGTAGAGTCCATGTCGAATATGAACAATTTTTTATTCTGCCTGTCCTCGGTCTTTTGAAAGACTATATCGTACCTTAGTGATCTGAGCTGTGCCTCTTTTTTCACCAATGCCAACACGACATCAGGAACGTTCGAATCGATTTTAAAGTCTATCACTCTGTTAGGAGAAAGCTCGGTCTTTGCCAAAACTGTCACTTGCAATCTCCCAGTCACAAACTCCTCAACATCACGGTGATCTTCATCTGTAAGGCTTTGCCCGTGTGCTATAAATGTGAGCGAAAACATTCTAGTTATGATGTGAAGGTGTGGTTACAGATTGATCAATCGTCTTTCAGAGTATTCTGCACGGCGATGCGCACCCAATTGGTAAATCTGCCCAAGAACTGGTGTGTGGTCGTGGACGCAAGCATGAGTTTGATAAGGCCAGGCGATTGATCATTCTCAAAATGCAATACTATTTTCTCAACTTTCTTTGATCAGTGTATGGTACTATACTCTCATATAGTTTGACAGTACCACATAGTGCTTTATTTTCTATAGTGCTTCATTTTCCACGTCGATCTACTCGAATAATGCTGAAGACCCCTCTCAAAAAGACTCCAATAAATAAACTCCTCTCGAACTTCTATCAATCAATCGATTTTCTTGAGATCGTACTCGCTCAACCCAATTCCTCCACCCAATTTTCTGAAGTTTTCGCGTACAGTGGCTGCTTTTCTTTCCGCAATTTCGTTCATTCTTGGCCAGTACACCTCGTGCACGTATTCGAAATCTAAAAGCCCATTGAACTCCTTATCTAGCTGTTCCTTGGGAACGAAGTTCTCAAACGGTTGATCATAAATCGTTTTCAGCCTCGTGTAAGGGTCTATAAAGGGCCCAACGACTTTGAAAAATGTGTAGCCAATCCATGGAATATTTGTGAAGAGCCCGCGACCCAATCTTTCGGGGTAGTGGTTTTGTAAAATATGAAGGACTTGCTTGGATATACTGAGAGATGGGAATTTTGCAGAAAGCTTCAAATGTGCTGGCGCAGCTTTGAAATCAATAAGCAAGGCTAGTGTATCCTGACCCGCTGGCATGAACTGGATGACTCTCTCCAACATGAACACCAAATGCTGTACTTGTCTGATAGACGCCGACGTGTTTTGATATCCATTTCGAAGATACAAACACGGTCTGTTATCAATGTCGTAGCCTAAGATTAAATTCTTTCCCGTCACGTTCTCGGGTTCAACCATCTCGGGTGTTATGATTTTCTTTGGGTCTGAATGACCATCAATCGCAACTACCCCAAATGTGCGTCTCCAAACAATCGTGTCCTCGATTCTCTTGATGGTGGGGCCAACTTTCCATTTGGTAGCTCTCAAGTATCTCAAGAAGCATTCCTTGGTTAACCAGGCCATTTCTTCATCAGTAAGTGGATGTGTAGCTGCGCCAGTACCGTCATTGACAAGCACATCGGTTTTTATGTAGTTTTGGAAATGCTTCAAAACTTCATCATAGCAGGCCTGCTCGTGTTCTGAAAGCTTGAATTCCGGAGCTTTTGTCGGGTTAAGAGGTTCCTCAAACGGTTTTTGGCATTTCACAAGGCCTTTCTTGGACGTGGCCGATGAAACCGAGGTGACGCGAGAACTCACCGACGAGATATCGCCCTCCGAGAGACTCCCATTAGTTTTGGGTTCCCTAAACTTTTTTTTAAAGAACTCCATGTTGATCAAATTGGAATGCAGATTGCCGCCCGCTGAGTCTATCCCTTCTATAAACCCTGGATTTTCCTTAGAAAAGGCTAGTGCAGGTGAGTATTAAGATCTCTCGGCCCAGGTTTTTTCTGCTCTGTCTGTGTTTGTGCATCGCGCTGGCAAGCGTGGACCGAGATCTAAACTAAGCTACGGTTTCGCGAGCCATGAAAGCCCACCAGTGCCCAACCCTCGAGTTTCCCAAAAAGTAGAAACAATCTCGCAATCAAGATAGCGAGTGTGAAAAATATCAACCTCACATATTGGGCTTCAAAGTAGCAGGAGGCAGAACATCAATAATTAGTTGAAAATTCGTGACCCTTTTTGTAGATCTCGGGCACCAAAATTTCCCCTTTAATTGGCTCAGATCTCACAAGGTTGGCGCGACCTCACCCATATAAGCAAGCTGTGCACCCAACGCTTACCTCCCGGCACGCTACAGAGATGTCCATTCAGGTGCTCAACTCGACCGAATCCCGTCAGGGCCCGATTGGTGCAGACGAGTTAAAAGCGATTCTCTCAGACGAAATCCAAAATTTGAATGAGTCCAAGGAAACTGCGCACCATATAGCTCAGAGGCTAAGCACCAAAAGCTCAAAACACAAATTCTTGGTGCTGGTAACCAAGATTGACCTGGAGACAGACATTGGTGCTGACGTGAGCATTCAAGCTGTCATTGGCGCTGTATGGGATGAGCAAAAAGACGGGTATTGGTCCTTTCGTATCGACGGTGATTGCATACATCTCATCACAGTGTATTGGATCCAGGTTGATTGAAGCCGCCTGCGAACTACAAACTTTCCTTCGAAAGCCTAGCCCGAATTATCCCGCCTTTCGCAGATATAGCTGACGCTCAATTATGTCTAGCTGATCACATAAGCCGAGAATCTTTCGCTTGCGCAGATCAAGTTTCGATACTTCATGCTGAATATCCATCAAAAGTGGCTTCAAGTCGCCATCTTCATCGGGATTAAATCTAGCTTTGGTGAGCATCGCATTCTCAATAGAAGGGAGTTTTCGCTTTAGCTTTATGTCTAATAGTTCATCTTTTTTAGGCTCCAAATGTAGTTCTCTCGCATTTCTAGCCCTTTCTTGCGAGATTTGTCCTCTTAAGTTGGACGTCGTCTTTTTGAAGTCATTGAGGTATTCAAGATCCAGATTGAATGTGTTGTCAAGAGAATTTCGATATGACTCAAGGTTTTCGAGCTGCTTCATTTCAGCCAGAAGATAAGTCTCGAAGACAGTTTTTCTGAGATTGACTTGGTCGATACTTAGAGGGTCAAAACTATTGTCTCTCACTCCCCTCATTCTCACAATCAAAGATTTCAGCGAAGGCAATTTAGTGACTTTCAACCTCGCCAAGAAGGATTTCGGAAGCTTTCCACTGAGCCAGTGCTGAGTCAAAATTCTTTGTGTCTCTGCTATTTTGGTGTCTTTATGCTGTGAGTTTTTGAATCTCTCGAGCACGCTGCTCATGGAAATTCCACACAAATTCTCAAACGATTTGTACGAATCACTCTCAAAATCTACCCAATGCTTGTCGATTGCTTTCCCTGTGACTCTTTTCTTATGCATCTCTTTGATAGCCAATAGTGGAGCCTCCGTCGTCTCTGTGCTTTCATCTGATCTTGCTCTCTTGACAACGGCTCTATCAGGATCCAAAGAAGGTGTTGATTTTCGTCTTCGGCTTTCTTCGTCACCTGAGCTTGGAGATCCAGGAGCCAGATCAGTGTAGGTTGACGTGGCGTCATCAGCTGTATCCGGGGTTTGTTCTCTGGAGATATTCAAATTGGGTTCCGATGCAAGTGCGAGGAATGCCTGGGTATCCAAGCCCTCCAGAATTTGATCCCGTTCTTCGGTAAGCTCAGCATCTTGCTGGGTCCTCGATGTTTCTGTGCCTTCAGTAATAGTCTCGGCTGTTTCAACAGGATTTTCATGTTGTTCCAGTTCCGCACTGCTCATTTTCAGTGTTCCCGGAGTTAGTACCATGTTTGTCATGGAATTGATGTTTATGTACTCGCAAAACGCGCAACAGAATTAGGCGAGTCCCACCGTTCTCAAAGCTCATCAACAATATAACATTATTTCTGCAAAACACTTCACTAAGGAACACAAAGATAAATTGGTTTTATTGGGTTTTGCGACTGATTATTCAAAAGGAACTTGAGTTTGAAGTACGACCAGCATTCTGTGTGCGGTGCAAAATCAGAGCGGGACCCTGAGCTGAGCTAAGACCTACCTGCCCACCGTAATTATAATTGTGAGAAGCGGAGCTGAAATTTTCTTGAAAGTAAACAGACTCCGGACATCTTTCTGTGACAAATCCGCTCAGATCTTTTTATTCTCTATACCCGGCATGTGTAAAAGTATCATGAAAGTCCGGCTCTTCAAAATACTCGTTTCAAGAAACCAGAAAGCCGACTAGTGCGGTGTTGTCAAAGTCTCTCAGCAATTCAACTTGTTGCGACTTACCTTTTGATAGAGATTGTTGTCTACTTTCTCGCGTAGGTTTTTGAGCATGGAAGGCTTCATGCCAAATCTGGAGCAAAGAAACTTTTCGAGGTGACATTCTACCTGTTCTATCTCTGTAAAGCTCAACTTGTTTTCCACGACCCTGAATGGCGTGTCTGCGTTCGGCGCCGTTGGGAATTGATCGTTTTTCTTGAACGTGAAAACTTTGTCTAGCTTCCTTTCCATTATAGATAGATTCCCGCCCTCGTGCTCTTTATATCCATCCGGAACCAAATTATCGTAAACCCAATCTAGGTAACTCGAGGCTTGTTGGTCGGAAAGACTCAAGATTTCCTCTGTGGTCATATGATGTATACGATTCTTGAAACAAGGAAGCTCGTCATCTCTTGAAAGCCACTGCACCCATTGCGTCGTGTCTAATATTTCTGGAGATGCCAAGAGGTAGAGTCGAATCACATAATGCACCAAGCCGATGATCTGAGCCTCGGGCACTGTGGCAGCAGAGTACCAACCCTGCTGCTTCAAGACGCCACCGGTGACTTCCGACGCGAGCCCATGATAGACCGCGAGTAACTGAGGAGCATGTGGAATTCGGAGATCAACCAACAACTTGAAAGCCATTGGGTAAGAATAATCTAGATTGGTAGCGCATACACTCGGGAGCGAAAGGCGAGCAGACCACTTTGCTACCAAAATATAAAAGGCGTCATCCAATGGCATCCCTAGAGCAGTGAATATTTTGGCCGAAGTGCTTGGTAAAATTTTCCTGAAATGAGGCGGGAGAATGCCAAGGACGTTTATGACAGGAACTTTGTTTTTGGTAATCATTTCCAAATATTTGTCAACAAATACTGGGTAACGATTCAACTGCCGAAGAGCCAAATAGATAAGAATGTACAAATCGATGATCGTCGGCAGAACGCGTGAATAAGTTTTCTTGACACAGCGAATCCAAAAGAGCTTGATGACTGGGTCGATGGATTTTATGAGCGAGTCAACAACGACGTCTCCAAAATCTTTGTAAAGATAGCGTAGCACCTTTGGTGTAATTTTTCGCAACACGTACTGAAGACACTTGTACTGGAAGGCGAGTCCTTCTTCACCATAATATCTCTCCTTTCCTTTGCTTTTCAGTATTGAAGCAGCTGAGGCAGCCGTCGAGGCAGCCTCTGAACCGAACCCCGTATCTGTTAACAGAATGTTCAAACGCTTGGTCTGACTGTACGAGTCTCCTTCATCGTCTTCGATTTCAAGGTTGCCTTCGCTGACATGGCCAAACTGGCAAAACTTTCTGCCGGCATTCAGCATATAAAGCCGAGACCGGCAGTTGTCGATGCCACACACGGGGCCTCTGATCCATTTCACCTGGGACATTGGTCTTCTGACTTGTGTTTCGTAGACCTACGGGATGTGCAGGAGCTTCACGTTGAGGAAGAGATGGAAGTGAGACACAGCTGAGCGCGATGGGGAAACCCGCGGCGCTAGATAGTTTGAAACGCCATCAGATAGACGGCAAACAAAATCAAACAGTGTGGGAAAGCGGCCAAATTAGTAATGTAGTAAATCTGGGCCTTGCCTACAGGATCTATGTATGTCATCAAAAAAATAAGCGAGTCGTATCAAACGATGAAACGGTCCCAAGCACGAAATGCAGACCACCCGCAGAAGTGTGCGGGATCATAAGTCCGAGATCTTAGGTCGAAACAGACGAGCGAAATTAGGTCTACAGAGCGTGGAACGGTCGAAACCCCGAGATGGCCGTTTGTGTGCCTGAGGCTTACGACGGAAATGAGTAAGAAAAAAGTTAGTTTTTTTTCCTTCCACAGTGGGCTTAGGTCCGGATCCCAAACCCCAAGTTTCGCCGCTACGGCAGTTCTTCTCTAAGGAGCGGAGTATGACCACCGCGCGCTACCGCCGGGCAGTTATGCAAAACTTTGCGGGGGGGCCAATTCATGTGGTTATAATCGCAAAACGCATGAGGCACTTAAGACCGTAGAACATGATCTGTTTTAAAAGACTTGGAAAGCACTTCTTGGGTTTTTTTCTGCAGTTGTATTTCTCTTATATCGATGCTATTTGCGACACAGTGCCTTATTTGGGCCTGAGGGTTAGCGCATGACCGGCAGGTACCTCCTCAGAACTCCGAAGAGTGTCTACAGTATTCATTAGGAATTTTGTTGGATTTCATGAGGAGAAACGGGCAAGCTTCGTTCAAAGAGCAGAATCAGGAAATTCTAATTGAACTTCCGTGGTCATTGTTTTAGCGCTTCAGCAGCAACGGTCTTTTCTTCCTTTTTCTTCATCTCTTTGAATAGCTGTTCCCTCTTCATTCCTTGAATCAAGTTAGTTCCATGTATTTTCTTTCTCTGGCCAAGTCACTGAGGTCACTTCCTCCGCTTAAGGCGATCTTCAATCTAGCTGAGCTTGCCAAAATCTCGCAAAAATTACGGCAAAGCAAAGATTCTCGTGCACAACGTATAGACGCAGATGCGCAAAATTTCAAGTGTAGCACTGCGGATTGATTGCTTAAAACCGATGCATCCACGCTCCAACGACTTATATCCACTCCTACACGGGTTTTGGAGCAATTCGCGCGGCATGCTACATAAACATGCTTATTAATGAGGGGTTCATTAAACCTGCTGCAAGACTCCACTTGTCATAAGAGGATGTTAGCAAGAATATAAAACGTGCTTGAAATTCCTGCTGGTTTGTTCTGCTAGCTTTTTCTTTCTATACAACGGCGATAGTTTCATTTTAACAACAAAATGATAAAGTCGGCTGCATCCAAAGCAATGCCAACGAGGGCATTTGTCCCTACAATGGCCAGATTTTATTCGAACTTGCCTTTATCTGTGCCTATCACTTTGCCAAACGGGCTCAAATATGAGCAACCAACCGGTTTATACATCAACAATAAGTTTGTGCACCCCGCTCAAAAGAAGGCTTTTCCTGTCATCTCTCCTTCAACCGAAGAAGAGGTGGCGCAAGTTTATGAAGCTTTGGACGAGGATGTCGATGCCGCAGTTCAAGCCGCTCAGGCGGCATTTGACGGTGGCTGGTCTGCTGCTGACCCATCTGTCAGAGCAAAGGCTTTGAACAAAATCGCCGACATTATTGAAGAAAACGCTGAGCTTTTTGCCTCCATTGAGGCCTTGGACAATGGTAAGTCTATATCGAATGCCAGGGGTGATGTCGCTTTATCTGTTGGCTGTTTTAGAAGCACCGCAGGCTGGGCAGATAAGATCACCGGCTCTGTCGTTGAAACCGGTGAATCACACTTCAATTTCACGAGAAGAGAGCCATTGGGTGTCTGCGGACAAATTATTCCATGGAATTTTCCTTTGTTGATGTTCACATGGAAGGTTGCCCCAGCTCTTGCCACCAACAACACCATTGTCTTGAAAACCTCAGAAACGACTCCTCTTTCTGCTTTATACCTTTGTAAATTGTTGCAACAACAAGAAGTTCTCCCTGCTGGTGTGTTGAATGTTGTCAACGGTTTTGGCAAAACGACTGGTAACGCAATCACTGACCACCCATTGATCAAGAAGGTTGCCTTCACAGGATCCACTGCTACTGGTAAAATGATCATGTCCAAATGCTCCTCGACTTTGAAGAAGGTCACCTTAGAGTTGGGTGGTAAATCTCCTCATCTTATCTTTGACGATGCTAACATCGAGGTTGCCGTCAAAAACGTTATCACTGGTATTTTCTTCAACTCGGGAGAAGTTTGCTGTGCCGGATCGCGTCTTTACATTCAAGAGGGAATCTACGATGAGTTCGTTCAAAAGTTTGTTGCTGCAGCTGAAGCTGTCAAGGTTGGTAACCCATTCGACGAAGATGTATTGCAAGGTGCACAAAACTCCCAAAACCAGTTGGACAAAATTTTGGGCTACATCAAGGCCGGTAAGGCAGATGGAGCTACTTTGTTGAGTGGTGGAGAGAGACACGAGGGTAAGGGTTTCTTTGTTAAGCCAACCATTTTTGGCGACGTTACTGAAAGCATGAAGATTGTCAGAGAAGAGATTTTCGGCCCCGTTATCACTGTACACAAATTCAAGACCGTCGACGAAGTGGTGAAGTTGGCCAATGACAGTGAGTACGGTTTAGCCGCTGGTATCCAATCCACCAACGTGAACACCTGTATTGATGTATCAAGAAGACTCAGGGCTGGTACGATTTGGGTCAACACCTACAACGACTTCCACCCTATGGTTCCATTCGGTGGTTTCGGAAGCTCCGGTATGGGCAGAGAGATGGGTGCAGCTGTGTTGGACAACTACACTCAAGTGAAGGCTGTTAGAATGGCTCTTCATTGAGTTGGCCGAGTGCGCATATGTACGATACAATTATTTACATTTGAGGCCCCTGCTGACGGCAATTCAACTCAAAAATAAACCTATTCAACTTTAAAAAAAAAAGAATTTGTTACTTTTCTCAAACGGTGAGCTAGTCTTATCCAGTCACCTTCTCCAATGTATTCGCTATTGCTGGAGGCATGCTTCTCTCGAGTCATGCGGTGTTGAAGGCGATGCGCATGTGAAAACCCAGGCACATAACCGAGTGTACTTAATTAACCGAATACTCAAGAATAGGCAGACTTCCTTTGTACAATCTAATTTGCGAAAAGAAAAACAGCTTGTTGCATTACTCTACCTGAGAGGGTCTGGCGCACTCTCACAAAGAATGAGACAGGGACCAAATCATGTGTCAAGCACTTCTTCAAATTTCCACATGCACTCGCAACGCGGACATTTTTCAAGAAATGGTTTACAGATTTAGCTGGGTTGCCTGGACTCACACCTGTATAACGGCTGCAAACAGCTACCCTTCCTGGTCTAGCTGTGTCGATGCCATACACTCCGGTTTCCTGACTCTCCTTACTTCACTCACTCTTCTCCCTCGCGCAGTTCCCCAAATTGCCGCGCTTTGATCACGTGCGCGCCGTGACTGTGTTCCTCCCCTTCTCGCGGGCCAGATCCTGCAGACGTCCGTCTCGCTCGCTCGCTCTCAGGAAAAGTCAAAAACTTTTTATCAAAATTTTTCGTTCCATCGTCCTAACTAACTTCCACCAATATTGACAAGATGGTATGTGCTCCGACGATGCCTATCCACGCCATGAATATCAACGATGAAATATAACCTGAATTTTAACGTGACAAAAGACTTGACTCTTGGATGACACGTTTTCCCTTTTCAATCCCACAATGATTACATTTGACAAGAAGTCCGAGCCGAAATGTAAACGCTAGAACGCAAGCTTCTATCAAATTCAAAGTGCTCGAAAATGTCAGTAATTCAGAAAACCAGGTCAGAGTGGCCCAATCCTGACGTATTCTGAACTCTTGAACCTCACTTTTGCTTCTGCTTCCAAAGCTAATACCAGTTTCCGGTCAAAGCTACGTTTCATTATATCAAGCTTTCATCTGTCAAGCGTGGCATTAATGCATAGAAATTTACGCAAGTGTTTACATACTAACATTTTTAGAGTGACTCCGTTACTATCAGAACTAGAAAGGTTATCACCAACCCTTTGTTGGCTAGAAGACAATTCGTCATTGACGTCTTGCACCCAAACAGAGCTAATGTCTCTAAGGACGAGTTGAGAGAGAGATTGTCCGAATTGTACAAGGCTGACAAGGACGCTGTCTCCGTGTTCGGTTTCAGAACTCAGTTTGGTGGTGGAAAGTCTACCGGTTTCGGATTGATCTACCAATCTGTTGCTGACGCCAAGAGATTCGAGCCAACTTACAGATTGGTCAGATACGGTATGGCTGAGAAGGTCGAGAAGGCTTCCAGACAACAAAGAAAGCAAAAGAAGAACAGAGATAAGAAGATCTTCGGTACCCAAACAACTCACGCCAAGAAGGTCGCTAAGAGAAACGCCGAGTAAGCTTCTCTATGATGCCTTGACGACCCTATAAGAATTTTTGTCCCTCGATAATAATCCTTTGATTTTTTAATTAAATAGTATCATTGTGGTATTATTTCTTTAGGGATGCATATACTATTTACAAAATAAAAAATCAACACTGTATTTTAAAGAATCTCAAGAAGCATTTGTATGACAATGCGCCAACAAAACTAAAGAGGAAAAAACATAAGTAAGTTTCAAATCAAACGTATTTGCCGGCGAAAAGCTATTCTGAGATTCCTGTCTCGTCGTTTGATGTAGAATAATCAATGTCAAAAGGATCGAGTACCTCCTCTGCATTCCCTTCATTTTCGTCATCTGCGAATATTCGAATCCAGTAGCTGTCTTTGTCTTGCCTTTTGATCGTATCATCATGGGACTCTTCAACATTAATCAGTGTATCTTCATAATCGTCGCCCGACACTATCTTGAAGATTTGCTTGTAGTAGTGAATGAGCGACCTCAATCCTCTGAGGTATCCCAAATCCGGGAGATGAGGATGAGCGGGCGGCTTTCTATAAATGCTTGAGTCGGCGTCATCACCAATGACACTTTGAGCAAAGTCAATGATATGGACTTTGATGTTTCTTTCCAGTAATGGTGCAGCGCCATCGTACATGAGAAGAATAGAGGACCCATACATTCGGTAACCTTTTAAGTCATGAAAGGAAAGATATAATTCTTCCAATTGCTTGATAATGACTGGTATCTTCTTCATTATCGAAAGCGTACTGATGCCATCGAAGAGAAATTTGGCCAACGTTTTAGCAAATTGCTTGCCACTCTTAAGTTTTCTTCCGAAATATTTATCCTTCATGTAATATGTTTTTGTGGCTTTGTTCCAAGTCTGTAAGCCACAAACTCTGACCCCAAGCTGCCTTGATGTGGTCGATGCACATTTCTTTCGCTGGGATGCTTGCTTAGAATCACTAGCCTCCACTCCATATTGACGAGTTCCCATCTTCAAGTCTAACGCACAAGGTTTCTGCATATCTGCGGTCAAGTCTTCGAGTAAAATGAATCTCTCAAACCGTGTGTGCTTGCGTAAAACAGGGTTGACAAGTTCTCTCGAATCTGCCATGTCTGTGCTTCTTTGCAACGCATCGTCATTGACCTGAACATGATCCTCATCATCCATCAGAAAAACTTCCCCTGACTTTCGACTCTGTGGCACGAAAACTTCTTGAATGACTTGTGCCTGCAAGTCTCTGTTTACGGAAGTGGAGCCAATGCTGAAGTTTTGAGCCTCGTTGAATTCTGGTGAATTTGTGGGACATAGATCAGGAGAGTATGTTGAGTCTTCTATTGAAGAAGAGCTCGGAGCGCTGCTGGAGAGCTGCTTCCATAAAAGATCAGGAATCATATGCCGATTGTCATCAAGTGATACCTCAGGAGGCGGATCATCATCAAATGCATCGCTGGCCGGTTTCGCATTTCTGTGGAAAGAAACAGAACGCTTGTGAATATTTGAATGCATTTCGTGCTCGGGTTTGGGGTTTGCTTTGGAACCCAACATCATTTGCTGCTCGCTCAACTCGGGATGTCCATGTGAATTGTCGTTTTCGGGAGGAGGACTAACGGGTGCTAATTGCGGAGTTGACTCCTCCTCGCGGACTATGCTAGAGTAACGTACATTTAAAACGCCGATGTATTTTGGCATGAACTTCCAAAGTCCCAAATGCTTTTGTTCAACGGCCTCATACCACAAGTTCTCTCGATTCATCAAAGCCTTACATACTGCTTTCTCACTAAACCGGAAAATGGCAGTATGTCCTCCCACCTTATTTTTGAATGGCCGTAGCTCTACGGACAAAGGATAGATTTCATTAGCTGTGAGAGTCTCGTCTTTGCCAGTGCTCTGTGAGTGATCACTCGTTTCTGATCTCGATGTGGTCTTTGACTTTAGCTGGAGCTCAAGATCGTCCCGCGTGTGCTTTTTTATTTTCGTTAGCTCTCCGTGAGAGCCCCTATCAAATTCCAAATCTGCCATGAGATGTTGTAGGTGATCTGATTCTGGGTCGTCGTTTTGAGGCAAATGCGCTTCTGCTTGAACATCGACGCTTTCTTTCATCGGTGTATGCGGGAAGTATGTAGCAGATGACACAGGCTCGAGCATGGGGCGAAGCATTTCAGCATCTGTCCCTTCGACTTCTGCGGATCGTCTCGCTGGATCTTTCTCATTGGAAGAAGTTTTTGGACACTCGGGGTTTTGGTCGTCAATGTCAATGAGAGCGTTTAAGCTGAGGCCGTCCCCACGGAACAACTTCAAAGAGCGAGCGGCTTTTCTACCAGTGACAATGGGGATGTTACTGTCAAGTAACGAAGGTGTGGTCTCAGTTGGATGCGTCATTATTCATCACAGTTCGAAATTCGAGTGAGAAAAGTCTCATCAGTTTAAATCCTTTCGTTGAAGCTCTTTGACCATTTATCCAAAAACAACTCAGAAATTCTCTTTCAAAATCTTCCAAAAAGCGAATGCAGTTGTGAAAAGAACTTTTTTATGCTTCTGCTTCAGTTGATGGAGAGGGTATAAGTCCCTTGAGTGAAGTGTGAAATGGTAGACTATGTTTGGAGAGGTTTCTATAATGACAACAGCAAACTGCCTGATCTGTCGAAACTACCCTTGTGTATATTAAAAAATCTGAGCCCAAAACGAGCAATGGTTTAAAGTGGTGTTCTTTTTTTTCTGGCTTCAAACACGGCGAGAAGACTTCAGATGTAAAGGAGTATTAAGAAAGGTAATTGGCAAATTTCCTCTCTTTTTTCCTTAGTAAATAGCCGTGCTGTGCGCACACAATTTGTAGGTAGGAAACTATCAGCAGCGCGGATCTGTGCGCGCATACGTCAGACACCCTGAGGCGGCAATCAACAAGTCTACTTGCTTTAATATTGAGGATGAAAAAACTACCATGAAGAGTTGAACAAATTCGTCGCTGATAAAGTCAGCTGTAATATATAAATTTGTACGAGAAAGGCATCACATACAGACATACGCTGTTTTCCATGGTGTTGCACATTGTTTATATTGCTAGCCTCTGAGTATTATTACAATTTTTCTCCCCACGTTATCACTCTGCACTTGGGTATCATACGCGATACTG
Organism: Metschnikowia anglica; assembly: GCA_030573055.1. Lineage (NCBI taxonomy): Eukaryota > Fungi > Ascomycota > Pichiomycetes > Serinales > Metschnikowiaceae > Metschnikowia > Metschnikowia anglica. The sequence continues at coordinate 78,409 of JAJMCP010000023.1, forward strand.
GCAACGTGGGATACTGGTATGTAGCGAGGAATATGTTGCGCGGACGCTTCCTGGCCAGGACAAAATCTCACGACCCTGCACTGCTCGACAATTTCCAGCTAAATTTGTGAACGATGAAAGTGACAACTCAAGGCGACTGAACGTTGTTGGTTTGTTTGTGTTTTTGCGAGAATCCAGACACATTTGAACTTCGAATAACATCATAAGAGGATATACTGAAGATACTTGTGTGTCAGCAATTTAACAGACTGAGAGTCAGGAGGGTGTGATGAAAGAGCACTTTGTTTTGTATGAAAGGCTTTGTGAATCTCAAGTGTCTTCTGGACTCGAAGTCTAGAGGCTGGAGGTAAAGTGAGGGCCGAGACGTGAGAAGTCTTTTGTCGAGATTTTTCAAACATCTTTTTAAAAATTAAACAAAAAAAAAATTAAAAGGGAAAAAAATTAAAAAGTCAATCGATTCATGTACAACTCCTTCAAGATAGAAGTGAAAACGAGTTTCCCGTCATACGTTCTTGCCGAAAATGCGTGCATTAACAACTCAACCTACCAGTAAACTCGAGCCGCTGGCATCCTGGTGCGTGGTTAAGAGGCTTTGTCTCAGACCGAGGGGAATATTTGGGGATTGGCCAGCTTGTTTTTCTTTTAATCATCAAGCTCTTGTGGTTGTATATGATGGATGTTAGTGGCCCAAATACGGGGACATCTCGAGCAACACGAATTTCTGCTTTTATTTTTTTAAAGTACAAGTTCCTTGCAAAATCTTATGGAGTTGAGTATGCCAAGTAAATTTGACTTTCAGAATTTGGTCGAATAAGTCCACAAACCCATGAATAGGCAGGTCCAGGTTCAGCGTACCGATGAACACCAGGGCACCCAACGGAGATAACACCGGACGGTGGAAGAGAGCGAAGGCCAGAGTTAGATTAAAAGCATCAAAGCTGTCAGCTAGCTCACTCAATCACTGTGCTATAACCTGCATGAACGAGGTAGCAATGCTATAAAGTCTCAAAAGTCGATGATTAAAATATTTCTTATTTCCTGTTGATCACAATATTTGAGAAAAACGGTAGGGAAATATCACGAAAAAGAAAATCGTTTGCGGAATGTGGGAGTCTGCCGGATGCGCTAACCTCAGGACGTCGCACTTTTTGGTTCTCTTGCTTCAATTAAGCTTTTGACATAAAAAGGCTTAAGCAGGTGTAGCGCAAGATCCGACGAAAAAGCGTTGAAACGTTTCATGTGAAATGACGATCCTACTTAAGATACTCCGAGATTTGCAGATACGCCTCCAATTATTACTTTGTGTCGTCGCAGACCCTACATTCAACCGTTCGGATATCACGCGTCAGGCGTCTCTTCTCTCGCGCTCGCATGCCACCGCAGGATAGGCACACCACTGACAGTTCTGAAGATGAACGAGACTGACTCTGTTTCGAGACTTCGATAAACACAACGACTTCTTTTTTTCTTTATTTTCCAGGCTACGGGAAAGGGCATACCCGCCAAGCACATTATAATGCTTTTAGTACCACTGAAGTCCAACTGTTGGCCTGTTGGTCTATCCCAGGGCTCAATCTTCAGGAAACTTGTCCCTCGCTCATGCTCTACCTATTGCATGCCTACGTTTGGTCTTAGCAGATCATTGTTCTTTTTGCGATGGCGTGACGTCCTGAAACACCAAGAAGAGCCAATCACGACGCCCAAGGAAGGGACAAGAATTTGTGTTGGGTTGTTTTTTTTATTAAACCACAATATAGTTCATGTGTATGCTTCTAGTATGTCTGTGAACCCAAACAGTTAGTGTCGTAACTCTGTAGAGCGGTGCTCAATGTCTTGCGCGGAGACCACACACTGCAAATCCCAAATGCGCGCGCGGTCCCACACGTATCGAGCACGTCTTTTTTCCTGCCTTCCAGAACCTGTTTAAGGCCAGCAGCTGTCATCTCACTCAAGGCACGCAATTTTACTCGGCCTTTCTCTTTTCACTTTCCGATTCAGAAAGGTGTTTTTGTCAGTGGCCCTGCCGAATTTGCTCAGTCACAAATTTCAGGCCACGGAAGGAAAGGTTTGATCTGTGGTATTTGCATTCCTGACTCACACACGAAATCATCCAGAAATCTCCGTCAAAATCATTTATTGGCATTATCAATCGATACCCGTTCATGAGATTCTTGAAAAGCTTGTTCATTCGTCTTCGTCTACAGCGGAGACGTCACAAAAACCTCACTATAGCGGTAGCCACAATCCTATTGTTGGCTGTTTTCTCCCTCCTTTACGCCTGGCAAGATTACAGTGAGGGCGAACTGCACTACGTGAAAGCCCCTCAGGATGAATGCGGTTTCCTCCCGTCGTTCTTGTGTAACTGGAAGTCCATTCTTGATTTGTCTGCGGACGACCAGCCTTTCAATCCGGTGGTGACTCCACCGTCTAGCGATGAGAATAGGCAAGGAAAGGGCAAAGGCCCGAGTGAGAAAGACGCTGCAGAGAAAGCCCAGAAGGACGTTTTCGAATCGTCCCTCACCAAAGCCGAGGAAGAAAAACTCGAACGTATCAAGACCTTATCGAAAGGATTGAATCCGGAGAGGTTGGCTTTGGGGCACGCTTTCTACAAAGATATTTTCAAAAATCTTATTAAAGCAAAACCCCGGATCGATCATAAGTTGGAGAAGTACCGGGACGGTAAATTGTGTCAATCTGAGAGATATGATGACGGAAAACTCGATCCTCTATTCTCGGAAGAGTATCTCTCGTCATTCCTTCAATTGAACGAAACCGAGACGAGCGCATTGACGGCCTCCCACAAATACATCATGGATCATCTTCCTGAAAGTGCTCCAAGCGGTTTATACGAGGGCGATGGTATAGTGTACGTGGGTGGTGGCAAATTCAATTGGCTCACATTGCTTTCCATAAGGGGTCTTAGAGGCGGGGGTTGCGAGCTACCCGTGGAGATCTTAATTCCAACTTTGGAAGAATACGATTTTGAGCTTTGCACCAACGCTTTTCCTGCAATGAATGCCAAATGCATATTCTTGCCTACTTCATTGTATGGAGATGATTTGAAATTTGCTTCGCAATTATCGTTCAAAGGGTATCAGTACAAATCCTTGGCTATTCTTCTCTCTAGTTTTGAAAATGTGTTGTTGTTGGATAGCGACAACATGGCTGCCTACTCGCCAGATCATTTGTTCCAGAATGAACCATTTTTGTCCAGCGGCTTAGTTGTATGGCCCGACTATTGGCGAAGATCCACCTCGCCAAGCTTTTACAAAATAGCTGGGAAAGATATCAGTGAGAAAGAGCTCCTTCCGAGATACTTCGAACATTTCGGATTTTATCAACAACAATCGGTTCCTAGTAAGCTTGACTGGTTTGGCGGAATTCCGTACCACGAGCGTGTGGGAGCAATTCCAGATCCTTCTTCCGAATCCGGCCAACTCATGGTCTCTAAAAAGTCACACCTAAAAGCGGTTCTTCTTGCTCTCTACTATAATTCCTACGGGCCGAAATTTTTTTACCCAATTTTCTCGCAGGGAGTTCTGGGCGAAGGTGATAAAGAAACATTTCTCGCAGCCACAGCTGTTCTCAAGAAAACTTATTATCAAGTAGGCAAGTTTTTGACTTCCTTAGGAAATGTCAAAAATGATGTCTACACTGGACACGCCATGGGGCAATTCGATCCGGTCGAAGACTACAAATTGAGCTTGGAAAAAAGGAAACTCTCTATGCGTCTCAAAGGCGAAAAACTCAAAGATGCTCTAAACAAGATTGGAGATCCTAAGATGTTGTTTCTTCATGCCAATTATCCTAAGCTAGACCCATGGGCACTCAGAGAAGCGGGAGAGACTCTCGACAAGGATGGCAGACACAGACTATACGGCTGGAGTTTGAGATGGCGCACAGGAACAGATTTGGAGATGGACATTTGGAGACATATGGACAAAATTCTTTGCGAGACGAAAATGGAAATTGATCACTTCAAAAATGTGAACCGAAACCATCTCTGTGCAGAAATTGCTGCACAGATCAAGCATTTGCTCAGCACGGCCCTGAAATTGGAGTAGCTGTGCTTCTCAAATACTTCTTCGAGATATCTCTCAAACGCACTTGGAATTATAGAGCTGGATGTCAAGAATGTTACTGTAAAAACTTTTGTCGAGGAAAGTTTTTGAAGTGAAGATTCTTCTCGATTAGGAAAAAATAACATGTGAAAATTAGGTATTATATAATATTCTGGATCGTAGTTTAATATAATAACTATTATTATTATTTTTTTTTTTTTGATCAGATAGCCTCTGATCTCGCAAGCCGAGGGCTTGTCTCTTCCCCTTAGCGAGCGCCTGTACATGCATCAACACTGTTGTTGGTTTGAGAACAAGTACAGGCCAGAAGTGAGCAAGACACAACACAGCAATAACCCGTGAAATATAAGTCTTGATTGCCTATCACAAGTCATGGCAATCACTTTCACACTTTTGTTATCAAGACAGGGAAAAGTTAGGTTGTCCAAATGGTATCATGCCAGTAGCCAGAAGGAGAAGGCCAAGATCACCCGAGAGTTGACCACCATAATATTGTCTCGAAGGGCTAAAATGTGCAACATTCTCGAGTACAAGGACATGAAAATCGTGTATCGCCGGTACGCATCGTTATTTTTTGTCATGGGTATTGATGCGCTGGATAACGGGTTATTGGCACTTGAGGTGATTCATAGATACGTCGAGCAAATGGACAAGTTGTACGGGAATGTCTGCGAGTTAGACATCATTTTTGGGTTTTCGAAAGCGTACCATATACTAGATGAATTAATACTAGATGGTCACGTAGTTGAATCTTCCAAAAGAGAGGTTGTGAAGAAAGTCACTCAGCAAGATGAATTGGAGAATATGGACGAGTTCGAGACTATCATGACATGAGGCACAGACCGTAATTGTGCTGCTTGACTTGAGAGTGACTCACTGCAACTTAAACATTATGAGTATCAGAGAAAAAGGCGTATCAATCGAATAAAATATCAAATGGATTCGCCTACTCAGCGAAGCAATAGATGTGCGCTTTCCGCGCCAAAAAACCAGAATTTTCTCAACTAGTTCGGAAAAATATCGTGTTTTGAAGCGGGAAAGCATGACGCCGACTGATCCAGATACGGAGATAGTGAGTACATAAGGGCGTTGACGCTCCTGGACAAGCTCCAGCCCCAATTTTTTCTCGTTTGTGCACGATAGCCCATGGAATCCCGCTTTGGAGGCTAGCTTCAAGAAAAAATTTGCCTGATTTGGATTTGCCTCTCCAAACGGAAAATTTATCCACTTCCTTTTCACAGATATTGCCGTCGCAAGGTGCTGAAATTAAACGAGATGAGAAGCAAAGAAGCAAATACGAATGAAGGGGCTCATAGTCCAACTTTTCGAAAGTGAAAATCCCTATGCTGGACTGCCAGCGCCACATTCAATTGCCGTCGCAACGCTCATATTATTTTCACCCGCTCTTATTTCTTTTAGCTTTGTTTTTAGTATTAATAGAACAAGGTCTTCTTTTAATTAGCCCACTAGCACCCCCGTATGGTAGTGCATAAAGTGACAGTTTCCTGCGATGCTCTTCGAGATTTCATATGACTGAGTTTTTCAATGGTACCGTATACTACTAGTTAAAGTTTATCACTTCGTTTTGAATAAAACTAGCAATGTCTGACGACGAAGGCTTTGATATTGCTGGCTCTCTCGCCCTTGCTGCGAGACACGATGACTCGGAATCAGAACTGTACTCTCTTTCAGGCTCGGACTCAGAGGCGTTTTCAGATACTGAAGAACTCAAAGACGTAATCAGTGATGATGAAGAAGACGCAGAAAAGCCCCCCAAAAAGAAACAAAAGACTGCTAAGCCACTGGAATCTATGACCATGCCATCAATGGAGCTTTCAGATGATGAGGAACTGGAGAAGAAAGACTCGCAGGACATCGCATCTTACTTTGCGGTGAACAACCCTAATGCCAAAAAGGCAAAAGCAGGAACATTTGCTTCTTTTGGGCTCTCGAAATTCATTTTGGGAAACATTTCCAAGAAAGGTTATAAGCAGCCAACCCCGATCCAAAGAAAGACTATCCCTTTGATTATGGAGAACAGAGATGTGGTGGGTATGGCAAGGACTGGATCAGGAAAGACAGCGGCATTCACATTGCCTGTTATTGAGAAATTAAAAGCTCACAATGCCAAAGTTGGTGCTAGAGCAGTCATTCTTTCACCCCTGAGAGAGTTGGCATTGCAGACTTTCAAGCAAGTCAAAGAATTCAGCAAAGGCACAGATTTACGGTCAGTGGTCCTCATCGGTGGTGATGCCATGGAGGAGCAGTTCTCCTCAATGATGTCGAACCCAGATATAATTGTTGCTACCCCAGGTAGATTCTTGCATTTGAAAGTTGAAATGAGCTTAGACTTAAGAACTGTGGAGTACATTGTCTTTGACGAAGCCGACAGATTGTTTGAGATGGGATTCGCCGAGCAACTCAATGAGCTCTTGGCCGCGCTTCCACTGAATAGACAATCGCTCTTATTCTCTGCTACGCTTCCGCGTTCGCTTATTGACTTCGCCAAGGCTGGTTTGACCAATCCTGTTTTGGTCAGGCTTGACGCAGAAACAAAGCTATCCGAGCTTTTGCAAATGGCATTCTTCTCCGTGAAGAAGACTGAGAGAGAAGCCGCTTTGTTGTGCATAATCCAAAATGTCATCAAAATCCCTTTGCCAACGCCGGAGGAGATTGCTAGAATAAAGAAAGAGAGCAAAAAGGCAGACGAGGTCACTGACGACGAAGATGATGGTAATTCGCTGAAAAAAAGGAAAAAGTTCAAGAAGGAAAGACTCCCACCAGCCAACGTCTTGCCCTCGCCCCATTCGACGATTGTGTTCGTACCCACCAAGCACCATGTCGAATTTGTTACCACAATGTTGAGAGAAGCTGGGTTCCTCGTCTCGTATATTTACGGATCTTTGGACCAACATGCCAGACGTGAGCAATTGTACAGGTTTAAAATTGGACTCACAAACTTGTTGGTTGTCACCGATGTTGCTGCACGTGGTATCGATATTCCAGTCTTGGCAAATGTGATCAATTTCACCTTACCGGCATCCTCCAAAATCTTCATTCACAGAGTAGGCAGAACCGCAAGAGCTGGAAATACAGGTTGGGCTTACTCCATTGTCAGTGAAAGTGAGTTGCCATATTTGCTTGACATTGAGTTGTTCTTAGGAAAGAAAATATTGCTCACCTCGATGCATGAAAAGAAGTGTGAGTTGCTCAAAGCGTCAAAAGGAAGCGACTACCTTGAACCCAAAATCTCATACACAGATAGAATGGTGCTTGGAGCTCTTCCCAGAGGTCAATTGGAGCCTGTAGAGGAAATGTACAACACTTTGTTGAAGAACAACTATGACTTGAAAGTCATCAAAGACGTTGCAGTGAAAGGAGAAAAGCTCTATTATCGTACCAGACAAGCTGCCTCAGTCGAGTCCGTGAAAAGAAGTAAGGAGCTTTTGCAGACTGGATCTTGGGATGAGCAGCATTTGCTCTTCGGGCCAAATTTGGAGAAGGAGAGAGATAACTTTCTCGCAAAATTGCAGGACAGAAGAGTGAAAGAAACAGTTTTTGAATTCACCAAAAAAGGTAAAGAAAAAGAAGAGGACTCCATGGTGAATTTGATGCATAGAAGAAGACGTCAACTTGCTCCTATACAGAGGAAGGCCAAGGAGAGGAGAGATTTATTGGAACAAGAGAGATTAGCTGGTTTGAGTCACACGGTTCAAGATGAAATCTTGAAGGGAGATGCTGGAGAAGTCGGCTACAATGTGATGAGCATAGAAGCTGACGACGACGAGTTGGCTGATGCTTTCGAAGACGGTGACAATGCGTTGCACCAAAAACAGAAGCAAAGAAAGAAGTCATACAGAGATCCTCAGTTTTTCATTAGTCATCACGCACCTGCTGCGGAAATCCAGGATCAACAATTTTCAGTTCCAAACTCCTTTGCCAATGACGCTGCAAAAGCCACATTCGACTTGGAGAACGATGACAAATTGCAGAGAAACTCCCAAATTATGAAGTGGGACAAGAAGAAGGGCAAGTACATTAACAGTCAATCAGTGGAAGGAAAGAAATACATCATTGGAGAGAGCGGGCAAAGAATACCAGCCACTTTCAAATCAGGCAAGTTTGATATGTGGAAGAAGCAAAGAAACATCAAATCATATGGAGCCGCTGTTTCCGAGGAGCAAAACCAAGAAAAGGATAACCGAAGATTCAAGCATAAAAAGGTTGAGGCGCCAAGAGCCCCTGACAGATTCAGAGATGACTACCACAAGCAAAAGAAGAAGGCGGACAAGGCTATGGACTCCGGAAGGAAGGTGAAGGGACTAAACAAGCCTGGTCAGAGGCAAGAATTGAGATCCAATGAGGACATAAGAAAATCCAGGCAATTGAAGGAGAAGAAACAGGCCAAGAATGGACGTGGTGGGAAAAGAAGATAAAGGTTTTCATTGAGAGACCTACATAAGTTAATTTAATGATGAGGATCTAAATTTTTATAAAAATAATTTTTTATTGGCTCCACACCGAGTGGGCTATATATTCAAGCTTCGGAGGAAATGGAGCGTATTCATTGTAAATTCACACTTATCCATTGGTTTTCATTTCCCATCCAAGTTTTTTCAAAAGACATCCGTGAAGATTTAAAAGGCGACAACGTATATTCCAAGCACAGATGTTATGCATCCATGGATTTTTCTATTTTATTCGGATTGCCAATACTTGCATCACCATCGTGATTTTATGACTAATAATCAAAACTGGTGGAAGAACAGTTATCTTCTTCCACCACGGCCGTAAGGATGAAAGCTGCCTCTTTTGTAACCTCCTCTACCCCCTCTGTATCCACCACCTCCGCCGTTAGTACCGCTGCCCCCTCTTCTAGGACCTTTGGGGAGATTGAGTCTGCGACCATTACTATCGCTATCACTGTCAAAGCGATCCCTGCGAGAACCCATTCGAGGTCCGTCAGGACGAGCTGCTGCCGGCCCTTCTGGAAGTTTTGGGGCAGCACTCGAGTTTACATGTGTATTTGCACTAGCATTCTCTTCAGGAGTATCTGCTCCCGGGGCTTGCTGTTGAGGGTTCAATGGCTGTTGATCAGGCTGTTCATTTGAAGCTTCGTCGCCATTCTGTTGTGCAGACACACCCGCTTGCTGCTGCTGATACATATACCACTGCATTCTTTGCCAATATTCTTGCATCATTTCGGGAGTGGCGCCCGCAAAGTTGGGCTGGTTTTGGCCAAACTGCATTTGATATTGACCATAAGCGTTGGTGTATGGATTATTATACTGGTTTTGTTGGTGTTGTTGATGATGTTGATTTTGATTCTGTTGATGTTGACCCCTAGGCTCGGCACGCTTCACCTCCATGGCCTTACCCTTCAATGTCAAATATTTGTTAAGACAAACCTTATCTACGGCCTCTGGTGAATCGTAAGTAATAAAACCAAATCCTCTCGATCTGCCTGTGTCTTTATCAATCATGAGCTGGGCATCGATAATACGGCCGAACTGAGAGAAAAAATCATTGAAGTCTTTTTCATTAACTAAGGGATCGATACCTCCGACAAAAATCTTTCCAATTTTATCTTGCTCCTCTCTGGCGATGGCCCTCTTAGGGTCAATTAATTTACCGTCTAAAATGTGATCTTTCTTGATTACTTCGTCAACGGCACGTGGATCTTTGAATGTCAAAAATCCAAATCCACGAGACCTTCCGGTGTTCGAATCTTTCATGATTGTATAATCCAGAATTTCTCCATATTTAGAGAAGTAGGCTACCATTCCGTCTTCTGTTGTATCCCAGTTAAGGCCTCCGATAAACATTTTTCCACTGTCTCTCCCCAAATTGGAAGGGGGCTGACTATTGTAAGATTGCTGGCCATATTGTTGCTGCTGTTGGCCATACTGCTGCTGAGGCTGTTGTCCGTATTGTTGCTGGCCTTGTTGCCCATATTGTTGTTGACCTTGTTGGCCTTGTTGGCCTTGATCAAATTGACCGTGAGTTGATTGCCCGTACGCCTGGAATTGTTGTCCTTGAGGTGGACCTTGAAATTGAACTGGAGGCTGCGTATTTCCGTATTGTTGCTTGTGCAACTGTGCTGGCTGATCCTGAGGCATTGCCAATGGGTTTTGCAAATTCAGGGCCACGGCCAGATCTGTTTGCTCTGAGGTTGTGGTGACAAGTGCCGGGCTCTCGGGCGCATTCGAAGGGGTTGCAGAATTAGTTGGCTGGTTTGAAGAGACTTCTGCTTCGTGCTGAGCTCCATTGGAGTTTTCCTTCGAATCATCTACTGCAATAGCTTCTGCATCTGCTCCCTTGGTTGAAGGCTTCGTCTCAGTCTTGGAATCGTCATCGTAAAGGTCCTCGAAAAGAGCTTCATCATCATCAAACGACGACATTTTTCGCTCTAGCAATGTGGTCTGCGGCGCTTCTGAGGTGATAGAATAGTGTAAAAGGATAAAGCTCGAATACACGGCAATAGCACACACTTGGAAGTCTTTGTTTTTATTGACTATAAGGCAAGCTTATATAAATAAGTGGACACTTGATACAAAACTTAATGAAGTTTGAATTCGCTGGGTTTGTCTTCACCGCTTCTTGCGCACTCTTGCGCGTCAGAGAGAAAAAAAAAAGTCGTGCGCGACTTAATTGAGGTTTGACGCCGAAAAAATATTGGACGAGTCCGGAGTCGAACCGGAGACCTTTCCCATGCTAAGGGAACGCGCTACCAACTACGCCACACGCCCGTGAATAAATGGTCCCTAGCAGGATCGAACTGCTGATCTTGGCGTTATTAGCACCACGCCTTAACCAACTGGGCCAAGGGACCTTGTTATTCTGATTTTTCTACTAGGAAATTTATTTGAGTCCAAACAACTAATGGTATTAAGTATCTTTGTTGTGTGACAGGACAGCTCAGAAGCTAAGATTTTGTTTCAAAGATATCCATGCATCGTGTTTTCGAAGCAGCCTGGCCATGTAGCAGGTTATGAAGAAGGCGCCGGCCACCCGGCACTAGGGGAACACCAGGTCCCACAACTAAGGTCGCGCTACGCCTCACTAAGCCTCGAGACCAGGAGCTACGAGACTAAAGGAGAAGGCCAAAGCGCGTACCACAGGAGCGAAGGACTGATTAGGGAATGATAAAAGTTAGTGGGACTGAAGGAGGGCAGGAGACCCGAGTAGAATCAGCATTAGAGGGGATCAACGAAGAAGACTCCGATGGAGTAGAGAGGTATATATTTGAGGCACTGGTCTTTGAAAGTTAAAAATAAAAGACAAGTTGAACTTAGGGAAATAAGCAAATAAAAAACTCTTCCATGATTTAGAAGATATACATAAACTTAGCACAGAGAACAACTGTTATTCCCATTGCCATTGAGTGTACGCCGGGTTGTGAAGTAAGTTCCCTAACTCCGCGTGTCCAAAAGTGAACCAATTTTTTTACTGGAACAGTTCCACCCAAACACTACTTTGTTGGTCCAGACCGTACCATGACGGAAGGCTATCTTAGAAGGTTCAGCTATGTCTGAAAGGGTGGCTAGTACTATGCCGGGTGCCCGTATGGATGTATAGGAATTGCATAGAGGGGCTAAGGGTCTGCGCACCGTGGGGCGACTGCGAGTGTAGGCGAGGCGAGGCGAGCTCGGGTGGTTTGTGTCAGCTCCTCAACACTTGGGAAGGGTGTTGAAAATACCAATATTTTTCAAACCAGTAGCGTTTGACTTCTGTTCCAACTCCATGTTTTATTTAGTCATACCCTACTTGGCGAAGTATTTCCGACACAGTAATGTTATGTAACAGGCCTCTGGCCGGTCTGTGACCTACGCAATAACGGCTTTATGGATAGTTCGGTTCAGCCATACGTCGTATGGCTGCCTACTCTATCTTGTGATATTAAACTCAAGGTAATCTTGGCCTCCTAGCTCCCTTGGGGGCGACTCATTCTTCTCTCATATCACTTTTCCGTTCCACCTGACAGGTGTGAACAATATACCCTGCACATCTGTTGTGCAGACTGTCTCATTCGTACCGGTCGGAGTTTGCCGAGCCAGGTAGGCTCTTTGGCAGAGTCCTCTTTGGGGTCGAATATTATACTGCGATTGGTAACATTGATACTTCCGATATAGTGTAACGGCTATCACGGTTCGCTTTCACCGAGCAAACCCGGGTTCGACTCCCGGTATCGGAGGCTCTTTTTTATATACATGTAGTAGCTTGAAGATAGTCTTCGAGTTCTATTAAATTTGCATGCACCAATAATTTTTTCTCTAGAAGAGTTCTGATTCTCTTTGCTGGTATAGAGAGAATTATGTTCAGATTGTTGTTTTTATACTTATACAATTCTCGGGTGAGACCCTACTCATCAAAATCCCCCTAGGTTATGTAATAAGTGATGTTAAACGCGAAGCCCCGGCGAAAATACAGAATTACATTCGTGTGACAAAATTCAGAACAGAGTCAGAGATTCAATTGACCAGCTTGAGTAATATTCTGGCTCTCTTAGCTTTAACGAAAATACTTTTCAAAAGAAACAGAAACAATCTTGTTCAGAATTATGACTTAAGATGCCTCTTGCATCCATGTCTGTTTATTGCGCTGCACAATCCTCATCTCATCCTGGAGCGCGCTGTTCTCCTCCCACCTCAATTGACCAACAAACCAGATCATTAAAACTCGACCAACATGAAGCAATACGTAATAAGCTTTGCGCACTCGTTCCCTAGCTTCAGGACTCCTGAGTTGGAATCCCTTGCAGATATGTATGGGGTCGATGTCGATCTCAGTAACCACGAAGAGAAGAGTCCTTTCATGATAGTCAATTTAGAAAGCGATGCGCATGCTCAAAACCTCATCAAGCGGTCCATTTTGGCCAAAGGTATATATGAACTTTGGGGGCAAGGCGAAGACTTAAACTCTTTGCATGAGGATATCAAGAAGAAATCACCGGAGAAATTCGACACATACAAAAAGAACACCTTTAGGTTTGATTTTGTGAGCTTCATGGGTAACAAGACCACCGAAGAAAAGGTCAACACCATAGAGACGTTCAAGTATTTGGGCTTCGAGGGAAAAATCAGGTTGAAGAACCCAGAAACGGTTTTCGCTGTTCTTGAAGAGTATTTTGTCAGTGGCATGGAAAAGGCAGATAAACCAAATCATCTCTGGTTCGGAAGAGAGGTCCAGCTTAGTGCAAGATCTGCGGGTGCAGTCGAAAACTATGATCTCAAAAAAAGAAAATACATAGGAACCACTTCCTTCGAGGCAGAGCTCTCGCTTATCAGTTGTAATATCGGACAAGTGATGCCGGGCAAAATCATTTACGACCCGTTCACGGGGACTGGATCTTTTCTTGTCGCCGGTGCATATTTTGGGGCGTATCCGTTAGGAACAGATATCGATCCTCGCTCTATTAGAGGGAAAGGACCGCAGTGTAACTTGAAAACCAATTTCAAACAATATGGTACGACTTCCCAACTTGTGGACACATTCGTTATGGACTTTACAAACAATGCATTTAGATGTGATCTAGTAATAGACTCCATCGTGTGCGATCCACCTTATGGAGTCAGAGAAGGTCTCAAAGTTTGCGGGGCTAAAAACCCAGAGAAAGCCGCAGGGAGAGAAAATAATGTAGTGGAAGGCGAATTGGGTCACTTCAGAAGAGACTTCATAGCGCCTAAGAAACCTTATGAGCTTGCGAATTTGCTTGAAGACTTGCTAAATTTTGCGGCTGAAAGACTCCCCATAGGGGGAAGACTAGCTTTTTGGATGCCAACAGCAAATGATGAGTTTGTGGAGCATCACATACCGAAGCACGAGAATTTGGAACATTTGTATGCGTTGGAGCAGGAGTTTAACAAATGGTCGAGAAGGTTGGTCGTGTATGTGAAGAGAGATCAGAGCTATCAGGGCGTGACTAGCAACGGAATGCTAGATGAAAATGTGACGAGCTTTAGGAAAAGGTATTTCAAAAGCTTCAATGAGAAAAGCAAGCAATTACCCTGTGGTTCCTTGACATAATGGCCATACGGAAGTTTATGCGCCTACAAGTCTGCTAAGTGCGGTTTTAAATTTTGCAACGATACTTCCCCCGTGTCCTGCAATATTGCCTACGCTGCGCGATACACCTATGCACCGGAACAATATGGATTTTGTATGCATGCCATGTATATCCAAGAGAAGATGAATAACGAGTCTTTGGGAATGATGACTTAAAGCCACAAAGCGCCACAAGAGAGCAAATAATTAAGCTAAGTCAGAAATCCGTTTAAGTCGAGGCATGGTCTGATTGGTTCGAAAAAACCGATCAATTTGTCAAAGTGAATCTCCAATTGACTTTGATATCCCTAGTATTTGTGAGCGCGCGGGGTCTTATCGAAGCTTATTTGCACCCAGGAAATGCAGTAACATGGCATGAAGTTGCGGTCTTTTGGAATCCAAAGGAGGGCGTCCGTCCGGTCGAGTCGAAAGCTATGGAGTACGTATCAGCTTTTGAAAGTATATAAAGACACTACGGGATTTCCTTCACCTTGAACAAGCCAAAAATCAGACAAAATGACTCCCCCAACAATGGTATACAACACGCACACTACAACTCCTGCCGATGAGCTGATTCTTCGTCTTCAGTCGGACGTTCAAAATACCGAGGTCAACTTCGCAGACTGGGAATCTTTCAAGTTCGCTCCAATCAGAGAGTCGACAGTTTCAAGAGCCATGACCAAGAGGTATTTTGCAGACTTGGACAAGTACACTGAATCCGACGTCGTCGTTGTAGGTGCCGGGAGCGCAGGCTTGTCTGCGGCTTATGTCTTGGCTAAAAACAGACCTGACCTCAAAATTGCTATCATCGAAGCTTCAGTCTCGCCAGGCGGAGGTTGCTGGTTGGGAGGGCAATTGTTTTCCGCGATGGTTTTGAGAAAACCCGCCCATTTATTCTTAGATGAAATTGAGGTGGCTTATGAAGATGAAGGTGATTACGTGGTGGTGAAACACGCCGCGCTTTTTATGTCCACGTTGATGTCGAAAGTTTTGCAGTTCCCAAATGTAAAATTGTTCAACGCCACTGCAGTCGAGGACTTAATCACTCGCCGTGACGAGTCTACTGGCGAATTACGTATTGCAGGTGTTGTCACCAACTGGACTTTGGTGGCATTGAATCATGACACCCAATCTTGTATGGACCCAAACACTATCAATGCAAATGTGATTCTTTCTACAACGGGACATGACGGTCCGTTCGGTGCATTTTCTGCTAAGAGATTGCAGAGCTTGGGTCCTGTTATCAAAAACGACTCATTTGTCTTGGGTGGCATGAGAGGTCTTGACATGAACAAGGCTGAGGACGCTATTGTTAAAGGCACAAGAGAGGTTGCACCAGGGTTGGTTATTGCTGGAATGGAACTTGCTGAGGTTGACGGAAGCAACAGGATGGGTCCAACATTTGGAGCAATGGCTCTTTCAGGGGTCAAAGCGGCCGAGGCTGTTTTGAACGTTTTTGATTTGAGAAAAAAACAAAATGAGACATGTTACGGGGGCTCTCTTCAGAAATAAGCTCGTCCAATGGACTCGCCTTGCGCAGCTTCAGTGAATTTTTGATTCGAAGATTGGCTCCGCTCGCAATTGGGTAAACTGGTTATCTGTATTTTTTCGACTAGATTCTATATGAAATAAATCTCATGCTTAATGCAACGAAATTGGTATCACAGTCAGACCATGGCGGACTAACAATGTGAAGGTGCTCGCAGTAAAAAGAGCTTAGCATGCGCTTTTTCCCTCAGAAGGGAGCCTCGAGCTTTTTTTCCGAGGCCTTCATCTAAAAGCACCAACCTCTCATATGCGCGCGATCACATCTCGAAACTGTTTCTGGCCCTTTCGATACTGCTTAACCACACAACGTAATGACGACAGATAATCCAGCAGCTGAGGACTCGGACAACTTCCGTTTCTTCGGATTAGGAGGGTGCAATGAGGTCGGACGTTCCTGTCACATCATCGAATACAAAAATAAGGTGATTATGTTGGACTCGGGCGTTCATCCGGGGCTCAGCGGCATGAACTCTTTGCCCTTCTTCGATGAATACGACTTGTCTAAAGTCGACATATTGTTAATCAGTCACTTCCACTTGGACCATGCTGCCTCTTTGCCCTACGTCATGCAGCAAACGAATTTCAAAGGTCGTGTGTTCATGACACATGCCACGAAGGCAATCTACAGGTGGTTGCTTTCAGATTTTGTTCGTGTCACGTCCATGGCTGGCGGGGGCGACGAGGCTCGTCAGATGGATAACTCACAACAAAATGGCGGAGGCTCTGCCAACTTGTATACGAATGAAGACTTAATGAGCTCTTTTGAGAAAATCGAGACCATCGATTATCATTCTACTATTGAGGTCGAAGGAATAAGGTTCACTGCATACCATGCTGGTCATGTTTTGGGTGCTTGCATGTACTTTCTCGAAATAGGAGGAGTCAAAGTTTTGTTTACTGGAGATTATTCTAGGGAGGAAGATCGCCACTTGAAAGTAGCCGAAGTGCCTCCCACAAGACCGGACATTCTCATCACCGAATCTACATTTGGAACGGCAACGCATGAGCCAAGACTAGAAAAGGAGAGCCGGATGATGAAAAACATTCACTCCACAATCTTAAAGGGTGGGCGTGTCTTAATGCCTGTCTTTGCATTGGGTAGAGCTCAAGAACTTTTGTTGATTCTAGAAGAATACTGGTCGATGAATGAGGACATTCAATCTGTAAATATATATTATGCATCTGATCTTGCCAGAAAATGTATGGCTGTATACCAAACATACACCAGCATTATGAATGAAAAAATCAGACTTAGCGCATCTTCAACGGCAAAATCAAACCCATTTCAGTTCAAATTCATCAAATCCATCAGAAGTATTGATAAAGTCTATGACATGGGGCCGTGCGTGGTCGTTGCCTCCCCAGGTATGCTACAAAGTGGTGTTTCTCGCCAGCTTCTCGAGAGATGGGCTCCCGATCCCAAGAATGCAGTTATAATGACGGGATATGCAGTTGAGGGTACAATGGCAAAAGAGATTCTCACAGAACCACACGCTATTCCATCCATCTCCAATCCAGATGTCACAATCCCACGTCGAATTTCCGTGGACGAAATCTCCTTTGCTGCTCATGTTGATTTTCAACAAAACGCCGGTTTCATCGAGGAGGTCGCTCCCAAGAAGATTATTTTAGTGCACGGTGACAGCAATCCCATGGGAAGATTGAAGTCTGCTTTGTTGAGTAGATACTCTTCGAGAAAAGGAACAGAGGAGGAAGTGAGAGTTTTTAATCCCAGAAATTGTGAAGACCTCCAGATAGGAATCACAAGCGCCAAAATTGCCAAGGTTGTCGGATCACTCGCGGAGGCTGAGTCGAAACTTATAAAGGACTTTATGAGTAGACATTTGAATCAAAGTAAGATCAAAGAAATAGAGGACGGAGACGAGGTCGCAAAAGAAGAAGATGACATCGAGATGAAGACAGAGCACAGCTCTGAGGTGTCTCAAATCAAGAGTGAAGTTTCATCGAAGATAGTTCATGACAAAAAAGGCGAGGAGAAAGTAGAGGACAAGCTCGTGAATTCTGGGATCGTTGTGTCAGGTGTTCTTATTTCGAAAGATTTTGACTTGAATTTACTACAATTAGATGATCTCCACGAATTCACACAACTCACAACTTCTGTTGTCAAATCCAACGTCAAATTGAAGATTGAAGCAAACGTGTCATTGGTGTCGTGGCACCTCGAACAAATGTTTGGGTACATCAATGTCATTGATGATTCTGATGACGCCTGGGGGTGTTTGATCATGGACATGATATACATAACGGCTGACAAGTCTCAAAAGTCGAACGGACTCTACATCACCGTTGAATGGATCAACAATAATGCAATGGCAGACTCCTTGGCAGATAGTGTGGTAGCTATTCTTTACAACGTTGACTCATCACCTGCGTCCGTCAAACTCACTTCCAAACCACACTCACACAATCACGTGAAAGAAGAGCCTAAGGATGAGATAGTGCAAGAGCAGGAAACAAAGAAGGCGCATGGAATCCACGATATCGAGACCAGAATCCATAGAATCTCCACATTATTGAAAGCGCAGTTTGGTGATTCAATCACCCATATGGATGGGAAAGTTGCTCAGCTCAAAATAGGTAAGGCTGAGGCCAAAGTTGACTTCAACACATTGGAGGTCGATTGTCCATCTCGAGTGTTGAAAGACCGCATTGAGAGCATCATCAGGAGAGGATGCAAGCTAGCAGCGCCGCTTGCATATCAGCCGAAAACTGTTTGAGCTTTGGGTTGAAAACTACCGACGATGATTTTTTTTATGACTATAGTTCAAAGATAGAGAAGGGCACATGAATCATCGGGACAAGACCTTGACACACTGTATGCCGTCAATCTATTGCTCACCGGGCGATGGTGTTATCAGGCGATTCTATGCTCGAGGGATCTATGGACGCGTTCACCGAGGTGTATAAGGTCTCAATTAATAATTTGCCACGACTGCCGAGCGCCAACACTCTTTCCCTTTGTGAATGTACGCAATTCCAAGCGAGCCTCCTTAATCCAACCGAGTAAACCTCATTGAGCTGATCCTTTAGATTATCTTAATTAAAAGAAACAAACAAAGATATATGTTTGGTTTGAGAGACCACAAGGCTTTAGCATTCCTCATGCAGGTACTTGAGGATTACTGCCTTCGCTTGATGTTCGTCTGAGCGCGCATCACCAGTCTACAAGAACCTAATCACCGAGTCATCTCACCCCAAATAATCATATACACTCGACACAGATGGCGTATGTACAATCAAACCACAGTCAATCACCCGTAGCTCCACTTTACTAACTAAAATAGTGAACTAATAGATCGAGTGCGGTCAGAACTCACGGAGGTAGAGCTTCAACAACTTGAAGAGTTTGAATTCAAACATGGTCCTATGTCGCTCATTCAAAATGCGATGAACGAAGGCACTCCCGTCATGATCTACTGCCGAAATAATCACAAGCTTCTCGCGAAGGTGAAAGCCTTCGACAGGCATTGCAATGTGATTCTTGAGGACGTCAAGGAGCTCTGGACGGAGACATTAAGAAATAGCAAGGGAAAAGTCATAAAAACCACATCCAAAGAGAGATTTATTGCCAAGCTTTTCTTGAGAGGTGACTCTGTTATCATTGTTTTAAGGGTTTAAGGGTTAGATAAAGAGCTAGCCGCAGGGCAGCTAAGGTCTACACCTCAAGTCACATATGTGGAATCGTCATGAGGTCTTCTTTGAATGGTCCAATATCTTCAGGAGCTCCTTAAATCTTATCTAGAACTGCTTCAGCTGCGAATTGCTGTCTAAAATCAAAAAAAAAGTAAATTGGCATTATAGACCATGGAGTTATGCGGAAAGTGTATGAAGATCGGTAGAGAGATCTGCGAATTCAGAACTCATCAACTTATTTAGTGTTGCGTCAATACACAAAATCACGAACAGCCCACAGAGTACTCTTGGTAAGATCTACAAATTCCGCTTGTGGTTCATGGTTGTGTGATGTTACCGAGCGAGAGCAGATCTTTAGAAGTAGGTGGTCGGGCTGCAACATACGTATCGCGCACATCGCATAGGCGACGACAGGCGGATCAAGTACACTCAATAATTCAGAACAAATGAGGCTCAAGCTACAGACACAAAGTACGGAAGTCTTGAAAACATGCTTCTCTCAGATCAACAATTTGCGCAAGCGCGTCATTCTTCGATTCAGTCCTGAGCAACTCTTCGCCATCCTGATCAACAGCTCCTCCTTGGTCCAAGAACCGCAGGTCTGGTGCAAATTCCCGATGAGCAGCATATTCCTGGAGATCGAGATACAGAGTCTCCGAGATAACGTGATCCTGCTCGAAATAAACATAGAACTATTTCTCCAATCATTACGGAATTTCGATAAAGCCAACAGTGTTGAATTGAGCATAAGGCTACAGAAAAAGGAGGGACAGGGCAGCTCACGATCAGCATACCTAGCCCTCTACTACTCGGATGTGTCAGAGAACGCAAATACAATTAGTCACACATTCAGAATACCTGTGAAAATTCTTAAGGCGGGTGGCGAATTATTGAAAGAGCCCGAGCTACCGAGGATTGATCTCATGATGAAACTTCCCAACGAGTTTTCTGCGACGTATCGGCGACTCGAGAAGTTTAAAAATTCAATAACACACGAAAGGGTTACGATTCATGCAAGTCGCAGTAATGGTGGGTCATTGAAGTTTGTGCTACAAGAAGCAGATAGCTGTGGCACCAGTATCAAATGGAACGACAAGCTCGACATTCAGAAACCACCATCGAACTTAAGCTCCGACAGTTTGAGGGCTGCTGCTCTACAGGAAAGCTCTGGCGTGATTGATGAAGATGACTCTATCAATGATGTGAAAGTGACCGTCAATCTCAAAGACTGGTGCATGGCAGCAAAGATTGTTAGCACCTGCAAAACTATTATCTTTTTCATGTGTGATGACCATGCTTGTGTAATTCATTGTTTGCTCGATGACACTGATGATGCAGAAGTTATGTACTACATAAGCGGCGTACGGCAAAGTGATCTTGTTTCTGACTGATCTTACCACGTCGAAGATTATGGGGTTGACGTGCTAAGTAGCGGCTGATTTAAGCTTAGATCTCTTCAGTACCCAAAAAAGCTACGTCAGTCAGACCTTTACAGATTCTTGCTGAGTGTTCCAGCAAAGAAAACTGCCCATTGATTTGGAAACGATTTCCGAACTAGAATGGTTTCTTTTTCACATGTTTCAAGAATTCCGTTCATTTAATTTATTACTCGGTGACTCGTAATGTGACTCAGTATCTGATTTCGCGCACTACATAATAACTGCTCATTTCGAATACATTTTTCAGCACCAGAAATGAGCACATTAGACCGTGAGGAGCCAAATTACTTCGGTGCCGGACCAGCTTTATTGCCATCCGATGTCTTGAAACAAGCTGCTTTGGACTTGTTGACGTACGATGGAGAGAACTTGGGTGTGGGAGAGATTTCACATCGTTCTAAGACTGCAATCAAAATCATCGACGACACAAAAGCCAACTTCACCAAGTTGTTGAACATTCCAGAAACCCATGAGGTCTTCTTCATGCAAGGCGGAGGAACTTTGGGATTTTCATCTGTGGCCTATAATTTGATGGCCAACTACGCCAAAAGAACGAGCAAGAAGGGAAAGGCTGCTTACGCTGTGACAGGAGGCTGGTCTAAAAAGGCGGCAGAGGAGGCCACTAGATTGGGATTCGACGTTGACATAGTTGTTCACACGAAAGCATCAAATTTCAATCACATTCCCCCATACGCAGAATGGGCTCCAATTGACAAGGAGAACACTGCTTACTTGTATGTGTGTGACAACGAAACAGTGCACGGAAACGAGTTCATCGATGTCCCGGACTCAGATTACTTGCCAAAGGATGTCGAGTTGGTCGCCGACATGTCCTCAAATATCTTGTCTAAGAAAGTTGATGTCTCGAAGTATGGCCTTATCATGGGTGGTGCTCAGAAAAACGTTGGATTAGCAGGCTTGACTGTCTATATCATTAAGAAGACTTTGCTTGAACAAAGCTCGGACGATGAGTTGAAAGCATTAGGCATTCCTTTGACTCCCATTGCCTTTCAGTTCCCCACTGTCGTGGCTAACAATTCCGCGTACAACACCATCCCGATTTTCACGTGTCACATTTTGAAATTGGTGACGGAGAAGCTATTGGCGGCTGGGGGTATCGAAGCCATTCAAAAGATCAATGAGAAAAAGGCTAGTGCCTTGTATGGTGTATTGGAGAAATACCCTCAATTGTTCAAGTTGCCTGTCGACACTAGATCCCGCTCAAAAATGAATGTCGTCTTCACCCTTCCAAACGAGGTATTAGAATCGAAGTTCTTAAAGGGAGCAGCAGATGAGAAATTGACGGGACTAAAGGGACACAGATCTGTTGGCGGAATCAGAGCTTCGCTTTACAATGCAGTGAGTGAGCAAAGTGTTGATAAATTGGTAAGTTACGTTCAGAAGTTTGCCGAGGAAAACGCTTAAATACAACATTCAATTTTAGTAGCACTTTCAAATCTAATGAAAATTCCAATTTGAAGCAAAAGAAGGGTTGTCTCACAATCTTCTATTCAAGTTCATCCGACTCCAAGCTTCACTCGGATGAAACACACTGACCCTATGTACGTCCTGACAAAGAATGAGTATATAAAAGCAAACACAAAAATGCCTCAGAAGGTTGGGAAACGACTGTCATTTGCTCGTTGGCTGCCCAGAAGTTTTACGAAGTAAAATCGGTCAACACAAGTTTTGGTGAGGAAGATGCTGAGGCAAGTCAGATACCTGGGTGCAAATTCTGTGCGAACAAAATTTTGCTCATTTGGTACTATCAAATAAGTATCGACCCGTCCATCGATGTATTCTGTGCCACAAAGCCTCCGACACATCTTATCAAGACTTCCGAGTAGTCGGCACTTCACAATAAGCTACCGACTGTTTGCTGCGGCGAACAAAACTGTGGCTCTTCAGGACAAAAAAGTGGTCTTGGACAAAGAGTCTCACGTTAAGGCCATTGAAGAGAGAATCGAGAAGATCCCTTTGAGAAACTATCGGAATTTCAGCATTGTGGCTCATGTCGACCATGGAAAATCTACGTTGTCAGACAGACTACTAGAACTCACAGGAGTCATAAAACCTGGCGATGCGAATAAACAAGTGCTAGATAAGTTGGATGTGGAGAGAGAGCGAGGAATCACCGTCAAGGCCCAAACCTGCACCATGTTTTACGAGAACCCCAAGACTGGAGAAGATTACCTCTTGCATCTTGTTGATACGCCTGGTCACGTTGACTTCCGTGCCGAAGTATCTCGGTCATATGCTTCTTGCGGAGGAGCCCTCTTGTTGGTAGATGCGGCACAGGGTGTTCAAGCACAGACCGTCGCCAACTTCTACTTGGCGTATAGTATGGGCTTGAAGTTAATCCCAATCATAAACAAGATTGACTTGGATGCTGCTGATATTCCTAGGGCAATGGAGCAAGTCGAGACGACTTTTGAATTGGATTCGAGAGATTGTATACCCGTGAGTGCCAAGACTGGCCTCAATGTTGAAGACATAATCCCCAAGATCATTGAGGATATTCCCCCACCTGAGGGAGATATGGAAAAGCCTTTGAAGGCTTTGCTTGTTGACTCTTGGCATGATCCTTATGTCGGAGTGGTGATGCTTGTCTTCGTAGTGGATGGAAAGATAAAGAAAAGAATGAAATTGGTATCAGCACACAGTGAGAAGAAGTACGATGTGAAGGAGGTTGGCGTGATGTATCCGGATAAAACACCGATGAACAATATAAGAGCTGGTCAAGTCGGATACATTATCCCAGGAATGAGAAATCCAAAGGAGGCTATGATTGGCGACACATTTTTCCAGAGTGGTAATAGCGCTGGTCTCCAACCACTACCCGGATTTGAAGAACCCAAGCCAATGGTATTTGTGGGCGCATTTCCCGCTGATGGGGGCGAGTTCAAAGTCATGAACGATCACATGGAACATTTGGTGTTGAACGACAGGTCTGTCACCTTAGAGAAGGAGACGTCCTCGGCGTTGGGCTTGGGCTGGAGATTGGGTTTTTTGGGCTCTCTACACTCTTCAGTATTCAAAGAGCGTTTAGAAAATGAGTATGGAGCCAAAATAATTTTGACTGCCCCAACGGTGCCGTACAAGATCAAATACAAAGACGGCACGGAGAAAATAGTCACCAACCCAGATGACTTTCCTGGGTCGGATTATCGGTCTCATGACATCGAACTGTTTATGGAGCCGTTTGTGGAAGCAATAATGACTATACCCGATGAATATGTGGGAACCGTCATGACATTGTGTGAGGCTAACCGAGGCATACAGAAAGAGTTGGAATACCTCACCACGGGACAGGTTTTGCTCAAATACGAGATCCCTATGGCACAATTGGTTGAAGATTTCTTCGGAAAACTAAAAGGTGCCACAAAAGGTTATGCCTCCTTGGATTATGAGGACTCTGGCTACAAAAAGTCTGATGTCGTGAAGATGGAACTTTGCGTGAGTGGCGAGGCTCAGGATGCTCTATCTCAAGTGATGCACAGATCGCAGGTTCAGACGAGAGGTAGAGAATACGTGTCGAGATTCAGAGAATACCTAAAGTCGCAGCTTTTCGAGGTAGCGATTCAAGCGAAGGTCAACAACAAGGTGGTTGCCAGAGAAACTATCAAGGCCAGAAGAAAAGATGTCACACAGAGGTTACACGCGGCAGATATATCCAGAAGAAAGAAATTACTTGAGAGACAAAAGGAGGGTAAAAAGCAAATGAAGGCCACCGGAAGGGTGTCCATCAACAACGAAGCTTATCAAGCATTTTTGCGCCGGGCTGACTAGATTACATGATAGACGAAAGGAGAGAAAATTGCTCTCGTGCACAAAAAAACTTGTACATAAACATGGATTTTTTCATCCATTTGCATTAAAAATCATTCTATATTCTATTGATTCTAAAACCGTCTGCTATTTTACATGGTGATCTGCAAGTATTGTGGTGCCAGATTTAGAGGCCTCTTCAGATCAAGAACTTTTGATAGACGACATTGTGTGTCTCGTCCACATATTTGTAGCCCAAATTGTTCAAGAACTCATAAAACTCCGCCTCGTTTGCACCATCGGGTAAGACAAACCCACATAACACTTTGCCAATGTCATTGCCATGATTCCTATAATTGAATAACGTGATATCCCAATTGTCTTTCAATTGCTGCAAAAATTTTGTCAAGGCACCCGGTCTCTCAGGAAATTCGAACGTAAACAATTTTTCTCTTTTGGTGACATGAGAAGATGTACATTTTCCTCCAACCAAGTACCGACCATGAGTCTTGGCGAGCTCATTGTTGGATATATCAACAACCTCATAATTGTGCTCGTCATTGGTCATAGTCTCGATGATGGAATCCACCTCCTTGCTTTTGTTGAGCACATTGAAAGAAACGTATATGTTGGCAGGATCACTGCCGGTGTATCTGTAGGAGAATTCCGTGATCATTCTTGGGTGTATAATTTGTTGAAGCCTGGCAAATTCACCCAGCTTCTCAGGAATAGACACGACAAAAGAAACTTCCTTACCCTCACCCAAGACAGCTCTCTCACTCACAAATCTTAATCTGTCAAAGTTCATGTTTGCTCCTGATAAAATTGGAATGTACGTCTTGTTGCGGTGGTCCATGTCTTTCTTGGTTTGCTGAATATATTTTTTCATTCCCGCAACACCGAGAGCACCTGAAGGCTCGACGATCAGTCGGGTGTCTTCGAATATATCTTTGATGGCGGCACAGGTTTCGTCCGTAGTGACTCTGACAACTTCATCTACATATTTATGACAAAGTCTCCATGTTTCATCACCAACGATTTTCACAGCAGTACCATCGGCGAAAACACCGACCAGGTCAAGACGCACTCTCTCCTGCTCTTTCAAAGATTGATACAAGGCATCAGCATCAAAAGTCTCCACACCAATAATTTTTACATGAGGAGCCACTTGTTTGAGGTAAGTAGCGACACCTGCAATCAAACCACCACCCCCAACTGGAATGAAAACCGCATCTAGTTCGTCGAGTATCAATTGTCTGGTCAACTCCAATGCGACTGTTCCTTGCCCAGCGATAACGTATGGATGGTCGAAAGGCGGGATGTCAGTCAAGTTGTCCAAGTCACTCAACCGAGCACATTCTTGCTTTGCAGAATCAAAATCTTCTCCATACAATACCACCTGAGATCCTAATCTGCTCACATTCGAGTACTTGATAGATGGCGTGGCCGTGGGCATGACAATGGTAGACGGGATCTTGAGTTTGGCTGCCGAGAAGGCCACTCCCTGTGCATGGTTGCCTGCGGAACAGGCAATGACTCCATTAAGGGGAGTTTTGGCGTGTAATTTAGCGATCATATTGTACGCCCCCCGCAATTTGAAAGAGAAAACAGGCAACAAGTCTTCCCTTTTCAAGTGCACTTTGGCGTTACATTTGTGAGACAAATTCACTGCAGGCGTTAGAGGCGAACCAGCGTTGTCGACGACGTCGTAAACCCTCGATGTAAGAATCAATTTAAGATAGTTGGGCTCACCAGTATAGGTGAAGTCTGACTCAGAGAGCTCCGGATATTTCTCCGGGAGGGAAGACTGTTTCCTAGCCAAGAAAGGAGAACTCGCCACGCGGGCCCGGCTTGCTAATAGCGGCAAACGGTGAACTCGTGAAAGCATATAGTGAAGTTTAGCTGAAATTTCTGGCGATTTGAGATACGAGATTTTCACCAGATCTCCGATTTGCTTTATCGCGATTGCAATGACTCAGTCTGAAACTTCTCAGCGCGCGATCAGCGCAAAGCAGAGCATTACAAGTCGACCCACGATGTACAGTGTTCGGCACAAAAAGATTAAAGAATAAATCAAATTAATAAAAAAGTATTTAAAGTTCGCCCATACACAAAACCCACGAAAGGGACTTTCGCCTCGTTTGTAGGAAATGTAGAACGGCTTTCTTGGTCTGGCCGGGGTACACTTACCGCCCCTTGCCGAGTCCACTCGTCTATGTCAAGTTGCTTATTTCGAACAAAAAGTCCAGATAATCAATTGTAGCGACGCCAGTGAGCTGTTTGTCATAATGTTTGAAAATGTCAGTTAGTTTGCGTAGGTAGACCAAGAGCTCAATGAATGCATCAAATTTGAGTTTCCCCACAGCCACAGATCCATCATCGTATGACTCTTTGTTAGCAAACTTTTGAAACAAATGTAGAACCAAATCGACATTCAA
Source organism: Metschnikowia anglica (assembly GCA_030573055.1). Classification (NCBI taxonomy): domain Eukaryota; kingdom Fungi; phylum Ascomycota; class Pichiomycetes; order Serinales; family Metschnikowiaceae; genus Metschnikowia; species Metschnikowia anglica. The sequence goes on from JAJMCP010000023.1 coordinate 105,382, forward strand.
TTTGTATCCGATTTGCTCAATAATTCTCTGGAATTCGCCAAAGGAAATATCTCCTGACTTGTTCACATCAGCTGCCACGAACAACTTTTTGTAAGCAGTCAAGTATTTCCACAAAGAGACGAATTGCTCAAAGTTGAGCCCCGACGAAGAACCTGAAGAAGGGCTAGAAAATAGCTTAATCATTAGTCGGACAGTAGAATGCTGGAACCCAGTATTATCAAAGTTGATTAAGGCCGCAGAAAGCTCCCTCGCTGAAATTTTTCCAGAACGATTCACATCTACTCTGTCGAAAGTCGCCCTGAGCTCAGCCTCTAGCCTTTGCTTGCTGGAAGGCTTCGGCACCTCATCAACGTTTTCCTTTGATCTGTTGTTCAGGCTCAGTGGAGCCTTTTTGGATGGAGCATGACGTCCAGATACCTGCGGCGTTGTGGGAACGTGACTGGCAGGAGGCGACAGGGTTTGCACAGTTTGATGAGTAAATTGTTGACCAGAATAGGAATTGTTTCTTACACCTGACAGGCTTTGAGCGGGAGGCAGCTGGTATTGGCTACTTTGATTGAAACTTGAAGCATGGGGCGCGGAACCATAGTGCGTGGAGGACGAGGAAATACGTGGAGCCGATGAACCTTGAGCCGGCGACGGGACATTCAGGTAGTATTGCAGAGGCGCCGGCGGAGTCGTATGGTGTTGCTGGATCGGCTGGGGTGGCTGCTGAGTCTGAGGGGGTATATTCTGATAGCCATTGTTATGGTATGAGTTTTGATGCAGATACTGTTGCGAGCCCATAGAAGATGATGGAGGCGCAGTGTGCTGTTGCTGATAAAATTGAGGCTGATGTTGCACTGGAGGCGCCTGATACGTTCTAGAAGGTTGATAATTGTAATCCTGTGGTGGTGGTGCTGGCGGTAAATGGCTGCTGTATCCGTTCAGCGATACCCTGTGACTGCGGGTAGAAGGCGGGGGAGGAGCTGAGTTCGTTGACTGATATTGGTGTGGCTTAGTATTTCTACGCAGATTCTGTGGTATCAGGGACGGCACTGTATAAGTAGCCTGCTGTGGCGTTGGATAAATTGGCAAATCGTCAGAGTTCATTTTTTTGCAGCGGACCTTTCCAAAGGAACTGTTCTGATAAACCCGTGAATTTCGAGGCAGTCTGGGTGAGCCAGCATCGAAACCAGGGTCGTGCATGACGGTCATAATGGGAAGCGAAGTGTGCGAGAAGGACGCGAGGTGTGCGAAGCGGCTGGGGCACTAACCGGGCGCGACAGCAGCTTGCTTGATATATCGTACTTGAAAGCTTTCGACCTTTGAGTTGGCAAAGAAAGAAAAGAAACAGAGCAGGGGGTTGCGGAGCCAAATTGTGTTTTATCCTTGGGATCAATTTTTCTTTCTTTTTTTTCCAATGTGTGGAAATTTATTTCTTTTACATCACAAGCCAATAGATTATGCAGAGCAGAAATGCCTTTGGACTCGCAGCCATTGTGATGGGGTGAGTCGAGAGTAGCAATCCCTCAAGATTATAGAAAGAGCACCGAGATACAGGTCTACATCAGTACCACCAACTTTGCAAAAAAAAAGTTAATACTAGGAGGCAAGCAGAATCTGGTAAGTCTCACAAACAGAAAAGGTTTACCTGTCCGTTCTGGGAAGTGGATAAGAGCCTTGGAGTAAATCGAGACCGCACTGCAGAAGTTCTGCTGAGAGGCCTAGGTAGCTAGAACCGCGGCAGTGCAGGTCCACCGAGGCCCCGTTTTCCTGAGACGTAAAGTACGCACTTTCGAAGTGCTCTGCTCGAATCGCGCGAGCAAGCGGAGACATCTCAGGTATGAAAGCCCTATATTGATACCAAAACAGCTTTCTGGCAAATGGCACTTCTATCTTTTTGGGAAAGCACTACTTCAGAGCGCTGTGATGTCTTCGCCAGTGATCAAGTCTGACTCGAATTTTTCCTCAAGCGGCTAGTTGGGCCGTAAGCTACATTTGAACTCATTACGCCATTGCGCATTTTCACAAAATTTCAACTATTTCTTTATTAAAGAAGGTACGTATACATTCAAAAATTAAACCACCATGAGAGAAGCGGGGGATAGCTTAATCTCTGGCTCTTCTTCTGTAAGAAGAGTCACCGCCGAATCTTTTTTGGTTGTCTCTGGAGACAGGTCTTTGTCTTTGAGCTGGGGCACCCTTCAATCTGGTCATTGGCAAGATTCCCTCTGGGATGTTCAACTCTTGTCTAAGGAAGTCCACACCTTCGTCAGTCAAGGTGTAGTAGTAGTATTGCCAAGAGAACTGGGTCTTGACGTAACCCTTAGAGGTCAAGGATTGCAAGGCCTTGATGACGAACAAGTTTCTGGTGTCGATCTCCTCGTGGGCTGGTTGGTCAAAGTCCTTCTTTGCGACAACAACACCCTCTGTTCAATGTTAGTATGATGTCTTTGAAAATTCACCGCTGTTCATGGAGGCTTGAAAGCAAAGTCGCCGAAAACTACCGGTCCGAACTTTTACACAGAATCAATTATTTGGTGAAGATTCCGCCCTGTCATCAACTCGTATGATACATGTGTTAAAACGACTGGGCAGCTTATCAAAAGTGACCCACTATGGTATAAATTTAGAGTGATAGCATGACGGAAGTAGCCGGAAACATGGGAGATTGATACAGGGCTGGGATAGTGCTGAAGTGCTGGTGGGGCCGTGATAGTTACATACCTTGGAAGAGGTATTGGTGAATCTTTTTTCTGTCTTCCTTTGGAATCAACATATTGAATTCTTCTTATTTGACGTCAAACAGTTCTAACTAAGAGAAAGGGAAAACGAAAAAAGTCGACTGTGTCAGTTGGAATTTTTTTCGCCAAACCGCGTGAGTGTGCAGGCGACAAACAACTCCCATGGTCGATGAGAGTGTCCACACGCACGTGCGCGTTCCTGGAAAGTTAGGGCACAAACCCTCACGAGCGTCACCCAGGCCACCTCTCAACCAGTACTGACAACCTGTAAACATCTCAGTTTCTAATTTTGACTAATGCGACTTTCACCTCCTTCTTTTGTGTATATTTTTGACCTTGCAGTAGCTTTCGCCAGATTGAAAAAGTTCACAATGCCTACAGGCCTTGACATTCCTCACCAATTGTCTTGAGCGTCAACGTCAGGCGCGGTGCGGTCAGAGAAGTGGCTGCTTCCATTTACGGAGCCAACACACACTGGTGATAGTAAAGTATCGAGACTACAGAAAATGTTGGGATCCGCACTAAGCTAAGACGATGAAAGTTTTGTCTGTTCCGTATCAGTCTTCTTTCAATAGGTGCCTCTCTTCCTGGCTTTTTTTTTCTTCTTTCAGCCCGCAAGGTTCCATTCTGTTCGTATCGTACTTGTTTGTAAAAGCTCTTAGACGTCGCGTCACCTGAACCGATCTCGTTTCTCAGCTTCTTCACCGCGCATCTCCTCTGAAAAGCAGAGTGAGTTGATATTTTTCAGGGCCTCAACACTCGTCAATTTCTTCCAAAAAATGAGTCTGCTCGAAAAAATCGCTTTTGTCTCAAATCCCTCTACGTTCTGTCTGTTCTGTTCTGTATCGCACATTGTGTATTGTTTATCGTAGGTGCTCAACGGGCTAGAGGCCTCCAGCAGAAATGACTAAGGTGCAGCAATTCTATGCCGCACGGCAGTGGCCCCTACATCCCTTCGGCGAAGACTCATAAAACAGTAACCTATTACTCAGCTTTACTACGAGTGTCGTTGCAGGTTGTTTGTCTCGGCAAATCATTCTTGCGTCGAATAGTGGTCCCGAAGCATTTACCCACTGCAAATGTCTCATGCATGTCTCACTTTATCGTCTAAGCGTGGGGTGCGAGAGCCTCGCGCACCTCAGAAAAGTTGGGTGTGGTGCTGAATACCTCAGAAGTAGTCCCCATACAATTTTGATATCTATGTCACTCAAACAGTAGTAGTCGTTATTGAGACAAATAGCACCTGGCACAACGCTCGTCGTAACTGAAATTATATGATTTCACGATTCTATTATGCGGTCGATATTGAAATCCCACAAACGCACGGACTCCTCAGTATCAGACTCAAATGTTACGCTGGAAAGTTCCCACAATAAAACACCCGTGATCAAGTCGGGTGATTCCCCAAACATGTCGCAAACCACGAAATTAACACCCCCAATGGCCACCACTGGGTTTCATCAACTGTCGATGAGCTCTCCGAAAAAGCTCTTGACCCCTATAAAGAAGATGTTTGGCCACCACCCGAAGACCACAATCGCCCCATCAACCAATGAAACGCTCCAATCAATGATCCGCGGCGATATAGAGCCCCCTCGAGGTCAGAAGTTTCCTTGTCAGAGGCAGGATTCATCATCTGACATATCGGAATTGCGCGTCTCAGACCAATATATTTCCCAAGGTAGCACCTTACTAGCACCCCAATGTCTGTATCTGTTTGATGGTCTCCAGAGGGAGATTGTCGAACCCCGCAACCAGAAGCATGCTTGGTACCATTCCAATGACCAATACCCATATTGTCGTTCAGAAAAAACCCTATATCCGCTATCAGACTCTAAGAACCTGATCGAAATGCCTATCATCTCACTCAACGCATCCGATCTCTCAATCTCGACTTCTAAAAAGAGTTTGCATTTGTCTTCTGCTAATACAGAGGCTGAATCTTCCAAGAAAGCAGGCACAGAATCATTCTATGAAGCCGATGATGACCTGAAAGACTCGGATGCATCATCTCAATTCTCTTTTGTAAAAGATATTCGAGGAGGCAGAAACACATCGGTGAAATACTATAAGACTAAAACCAATGTTGGCGTCGATGAGGCTGGACCTCTGGTGAACTACTTTAATGTCGAAGACATGGGTTTCGAGGATGATGCGTTTTCTGACTACGATTTCGAGAACAATGGTATCAATGATGACGGTGAATTTGACGATGGATTTCATGAAAGCTCCAATCGCTATGATGAATTCTTATCAGATGAGAATTCTTTTGAGGCCATGGGCACGCCCGACAGCACAAACCCTCGCTTCGTTCACAAGGCATTAAATATCTCGAGTGCTGGCTGCTCGGAAGAAAGAATTGCACTGAATGTCGACGAAAGCTATGATGAGAACTTGCCAACAAATCCCTTGAGGTCTCCAGACTACGCGGGTGATTTTCTAGACACTTATTTGGAATCAAAGCTGCCGTTGTGTACCCTGAGCTCAACGCAGACTGAGGCCTCACTTCCAAACGAAACCGCCGAAAAAACTGATTCGACCATGTTGGGCGAAGACACACGCTTGGGGCTAGGAATCGCAATGCCAGATAAGACATTACATGAGGCTGAAAAGAGGCATTCCGTATCAAATATGATGGATACGTTGAAGAAGTTGGAAAGTATTCTGAGCGAAGGTGACGCCGGATCGAGAGGCTCATCGGCTTTTGGTGACACTTCCCACGCTTCGAAGAAGAATTTAGATCAAAAGAATTATACAAGTGGCCCAACTCATGAAAGCTTTGCAAATAGGCGTGAAATTTCAAACGCTGAACTGCGCAAGTCAGTGGCCGACATGATGGCTACTCTTTCACTTTTGGGCAACAATCCAGACAGCTTATCTCAGGAAGACGTGCCGCACGAAGAGCAAGATAAAAGCCCGGGTGAAGGCTCCTCACAAGATAAGAGACGATACTCATGGTTTAGCAACGAGGACTCATTCGGCAAAGGCCAAGCGAGCCACGTTTTAGGCTCAGAAGACGCTCTCGGGGACGGGCCATACTCTGTCTTATATGAAGATCTCCTCGATGAAATTAATTTGCTACCTGAGAATTACGACTTCAATGATGCAGAAAATACGGATTTGACAGAACAGGAAGTCCCCAATTTCTTGAGATCCAATTCGTACAATAAGAGACCTAAAAAAGTGGTTCCGGAATACAACTTTCAAGGGAAGAAGATCGAGCTTCTTAATAAAACAGTCACATTCTACAGATCTAAAAGCCTCAATCGAGAGGAGCCCAGTAAGAGTCGAATCCCAGAAAGAGCCACTTCCATCAGATCGGCGACCTCCTTCAACGACGAGGATATAAGTGAGGTCGACGAAGTTGATGACTTTGGATCAAATGGCACATCGCTAGACCAGCGACTCGACCCTTCAGCGTATCTTCTAACCAACGACCTGAAACCGCTGAGATCTGTTAGTCTCGAGCCCATCACTGAGTTTGAGACCCCAAAGTTAAAATAAGATCATGAAAATTCAGGCATTATGCAACGAAGCTCTACCACAAGCAAGTCAGCATAAACCACCCTTACAAAAATCGATTGTCAAGAACGCTCGAAGCCAATTCTCGCGATCAAATAATATACAATCATCGATGGACTTGCTGACTCATATAGGACTTGAAGTCATAGGTGACATTCCCTGAGTAGTCAAAATAGTTGGTGTCTTGACGAGTATTCGAAGGATAGCAACTTGGAGCTGACTTTCCTTTGAGTGGCTCCGGAAACATTTTCGTATTCATATCGCTTTGTGTGGTCTTGTAAGCCTGCTCTCGCCTAACAGACGCTAGTGACTTCACTCGGAAATTGGACTCCGAAGATGCCGCCCAACTTTGCCCCAGGACGTCACTAGCTTCTGATGTTGCTGAATATGTCGATGGTTCTCGACTAAGACCACAGGTAGGTGCAACTGTGGGCCATTGTTCCTCACGAAGACGATTTTTTTCCCAGTTCGTCATATACCTGGAGTATATGCTCAGAAGGTCGTCCCTTTCGTCGCAATCTTCGTCTTCTTCCACAAGTACTACTTCCACATTCTTCCCATCCCTGGTTTTCTCTATCGTTGATTTGTAGGACGTTGTTGAGTCATTTCGGCTCACCATGCAAACATCGTACTTCCCCTTCGTTAAATCTATCACAACATTGTTATTGTCTGTTGGAGCTGTAGACTCAGTGTCTCTCCCAGTGTTACTAGATTTGTAACTAGATGCAGTATCTGAACCCCCTGGCGTGAAGTAAGCGTGGGTAGTATTAAGCAGTAATTTCTGTGAATGTTTGTAATTTTGGTAGTAATCTTGTGAGAGCCTAGGTTTGTGAAATTCTGGAGCTGCATTTGTATTTGGATCACGAGCTTTGAAGTCAACAGCATATGTGACTTTTTTGGGGGGCTCGCTTACTTTGATATCCAAACTTTCAAAATCCTCTGCAATTGGTTTGCTTAGAAGTTTCGTTAAGGGGAAACTTTTTCGAGTTGCCTTTTCTTCTGGGCTCGTGTGTTTTATCTGTCGATAGTCCTTCGATGAATCGTCGTCTGCAAAAGAATTAGACAAGTTACCGACGCATGCATTTGACTTCGAGCGACTGTGAGATTTATGTGCGGGAGAAGCCAAGCTCTTGTAGTCAAAATCGATATTATACATGGAACGATGACGCGAGTGGTGAACTGGCGACGAGGATGTGGAGATTGTCGCCAGGGACTTGCCTGTCGGAAGTTTGTTCATTTCCACGCTTTTAGATTGTAACTTGGAGAACTGAGAATTGAATGAGGAGTCACTGTCGGAGTCGAACGAACGATCTCCCTTTCCAGTCTTCAAGTGCTCTTTTGCGCCCAAATTGGGTGCGCCGAGGTGCTCAATATGACTGTCCGCCGAAGGCCTGTCCTGAGATCTGGTTCGCCAGAATAATTGATCGTCCAAATCGGGTATTTCTATCTTTCCTTCAGAGAAATAGCTGCTCCGGGCAGATCCTCGAGCTCTCTGTCTCTGCACTCTCTTTTTGTTTTTTGCTTCACTGCTATTGGTAGCATTTGAATTGTCATTTGGAAAATGAAATCCAACTCCCGCCCCACTATTGTCATCTAAACAACCATCCTCGATATCTTTTTGAAGAACTGGCTTTAGAATAACAAGAGGCGACATTTCTGAGTCAGCCTCTTCATGCGGCTCCAATATACTGTTCCGTATTTCGGGTTGGAATGCTTCCAGAATTCTGGCTTCTTTCTTTGGACTCTTGGATTTCGAGGCAAGTCTCTCAAACCCGCTGTGCTCGCTAGAATGCTTTTGTACTGCTTCAATAATATCACTCTCAACTGGCTTCAGAGTTTTGTCAGATTCATTAATAGGTGGGAAGGCATACCCTTGAGGGCAGACGTGCGTCTCTTTCCTGAGCTTATTATCGAAAGAAAAGCTCGTACTTCTTTCACGCAAATCGCCCTCGAGCATGCAATCTGCAATCTGCTTGGATATTCTTACTTCGCCCTTGGCGTTGGGACTCAGCATGTATGCATGTTTGAAGTTGAGAACGTCCCCAACAGAGCTAAATGAGCTGACCGAAGAAACCTGAGATTCGTCCGAAAATGTCCTTTTATCAATCTTGAGCTCCGATGACCTAGGAGTACATAGATTATGTTGGAAAGAGGTAGAATGTGGTAATCTGTTTGGCGGAAGTCTTCCTGGCAAAGAACTGGCAGCACTGTCGGGCGCAATAACGGCATCTGGTAGTTGTTTTTGCATCTGCTGTATTTTAAGCGTAGAGAGAGTTTTGCTAGGACTACTTTGCTGCTTCTCTGGCTCAACAAAGTTTTCGCTCTCACTGCACGGTGTTTCAAAATCTGCTGACTTTTGGTCGTCAATTGGGGGAGGCTTCCTATTCTTCATATTCAACGACCTAGAAATCAGGGTGTTTTTATCTGCTTGTGAAGATTCTTTTGCCATCATTCCGGATGATTTTTGATTCACCGATACAGGTGGTTCGAGGCCATGGCTTCCTTGTAAAAGTCTCGATAGGTGAGGTTCCGAAACTGTTGTTGGGATCGACGGAAGATCTTTGGACTTGTAACTTGAAGCTCTGGTGTTACCGGTATTTGATCTCTCCTCGATCATACTGAGCTGGTCCAGATGGTCCGAATGGGTCATTTTCACAAAAGCGGAGACCTTCTTTCGGCTCGCAATCACAGATGGAGGCTTGACCGGACTCAGCAGCCTGGACGTGGGAAGAAGCTGTTGGAGTATAGGACTTGATGGCATGTCTGGCGTCACGGGCTCATATGAATGACCTGTGAAAACTAGCTTAGGTAGTGCAGTTAGGTTTTCAGAGTCTCCCAGGGACGCCAATGAAGGCGGGGATTGCGTCAAACGAGGTGGAAACTGAATCTGAAAAGGTATCGGTATGGCGTAGTTTGACTTGCTAATGTGTAAACGCTCTGACATTTCTGAATTTGAGAAAAGCATCAATTGATCATGACTCAACGACGTGGTCGAGAAAAGCTTATCTAGAGAACCATCAGTGGAGTGAGTCAAGCTCTCCCAATCTTGTGTCGGACGCTTTTTTTTGATAGGCGAAGATGAACTTGCACGCTTCTCTTGAGATTGAAATGAGCGGAGACCCAAATTGATATCGTCGATTGATTCACGGGTGGACACCATAGTGTAAGACTTCGTTAAAATTTCTGGCTCTGATGAAAGAGAAAAATAGAGGACAAGCAGGCTTTAACAGTGAGATGGATAAGATCCTATTGGGACACTATATTTTGATTTGAATATGGTCAAAAGCGATGATGGACCAAGCCCCAGGCCCAGCTGACTCGATGATATGGCTCGTTGACGATTCGTCTGGAATTGGCCAGTGGAAACCAGAAGGACTTAGCGACCAGCGTATTTAGTTAAAGGAATTGAAGAATGTCAAAAAAGTCGAGGAAAAGAAAAAACAAGACTATCCAGGTTTTATCAACACGCAAAGGATTAAAGGAAGGGAAGGAAGTCACAACTCCACATCTGGAAATCGTAAACCTCAGCAGAGGTAAGGGCGCATTCTAAGTAAGGCTCGCTGTTTATAATCAAGCCGAGATAGGAAATGGTGAGTACATGATTGTGAGACCGGAGCGGAAAATCCTACTCTCGCACCAAAGTTTCCTGCTTGTTGAGCGTCGTCGCACATGCGAAAAGCCCCCCGCGTGGAATGTTTATCCCCGGGCACGAAGTTACACTCACTAAAACTGCTAAATTTGGAACGAGCCCAACCCTCTGTCACTTTTCCTGTATTCAAGAACGTTGACAGTAGATCTTTTCCAAAAGAAGGTCAGCGTGAGAGCATCGCAAGCCATTCAGAGCCGAGCCCACGACCCATGTAGCTATACAGAAACAGAAAAAAAAAATGAAAACACAAGAGAGAAAGAAAACAGAAATTCAATCGCCGGTGTTATGAGCGCATAAACAAGACTATGACCACGTTATAGCATCTTCTTGTTGGGTGAGAATCACGGTCGTTTCGCCTGTGGTTGTTGCCTGCCCGCATTCCTATCGCGTTTCTTCTACAAAAAAGGAGGATTCAAACAAAACCCCAAAGAGCCGAGTCATCGAACATTCGTGATTTTCATACTGACGCTTCGTCATAGCTACATAACTGCTTCCTTCTTGTCCTTGCTCCGAAGAGACCATTTGCTTTAGACGCAGTTTAGACATACATAACGGCCCAATGGCAAGCTTCTTGTAAGCTCGACTGCACACATGTTACAAATCCGACCGGCTAATATGTGCAGTTTTCCTATAACAGACTTGGCTGCTCCCGAATGGTCACTCATAATTCGAGGCAAGTAGTGGGATACCTAGGAGTAAGTTCCAAGCAAGTCTGACCATAGGTACGCTACTTCTCTATTTGCCCTATATTGTATGCGCGACTCTTCCTCTAGGGGCTGGGGAAATGGCTGAGTCTCCCGTAACGAAGTATACTAATTATAAAAATGTCATGGAGGGGCATGCGGTAATGGTGGCATATAATGCGCCCAGACAAGCCCAGTCTTTATCGTTTCTAGCGCAACAAAGTGCTAGAAAAACGTATACAGAACACAAATCACAGGGACATCAAGATTGGGTAGGTGAGAAGATTTTAAACCCTGCGTCAGAAAATCCTGTCTATCTTTTCTCTCTGCTTGTGGCAGCTTTTTCGCACCCATTTTTTGGCGCAAACTTGTGTCTCCTCGACTCTTTTGTATCCCAACTTCTTTCTCTTCAAAGTCTAATATCCATTGGAAGAAAAGCCACAGAAGATCTCAGATAAAGTAAACCGATTTCAACCCAACGATGCCTGCTGATAATCACTCCAAAAATCCTGGCTCGAGTAACTTGACTACCTCAACTTCAGCCACCGCCGCTGGATCGGCTGCGAAGAACAACACTCCGGAGCCAGCGACCAGTGCTACGGCCAATGGCAAAGGTACTCCACGGAAGAACGTGAAGAAGCCGATTGTTGACAGAGTGCCTCAGCTGAGAAACTCGACAAACAAGGTAGGTCTCTCCAATCTTCCAGTACAAAAGGAAATGTGGTGCAAGAGAAAGGGCGCACATTTCACAATGATCCTTGCTGGGTGCAGAGGTACTGGAAAGACCACTTTCCTCAACACACTTGTTGGAGAAGACATGGAGGCAGATATGCCCGCCAGTGAGCCAATGCAAGTTCGTGACAGGAAATATCACCTTCAAGAGGAAAAGTTTGACATGGACTTGACTGTGGTGGATATGCCCGACTTTGGCGCAAACATCGACAACCAGAACACCTGGCTTCCTCTTGTCAAGTACATTGAGTATCAGTACCGGTCGTACTTGATCCAGGAAGAGCAGCCTCTCCGTAATCAGTTGAGAGATAATCGTGTCCATGTATGCATTTACTTCATCAACCCCACGAACACCGAGTTGAGCTCTTTGGACGTTGAGTCGATGAAAGAAATCTCCAAGAGGGTCAGTCTCATTCCTGTCATTGCTAGAAGTGACACGCTCAACAAGGATGAGTTGCATAGCTTCAAGAAAATCATCAATGAAACTTTGAAGAGGAACGAGATCGAAGTTTGCAAATACGTCACTGACAGCTTTGCGACCGAGAAAGTCAACGCTCACTCACCATATGCTATCATTGGCTCCAACATTCTTTACAAGAACCCCGACGGTAAACTTGTGAGGGCCAGAAAGTATGGCTGGGGTATGGTTGAAGTCGAGAATTCCGAGCATTGCGATTTCATCCATATCCGGGATTTGCTCATGTCGGAGCATCTTCTCGACTTGATAACCGCCATGGAAACTCACTACACACTGTTCAGACAGCGTTTCTTGAAGCAAAGATTGAATAGTACAAAGGCAGCTTTCAATCCAAATGATCAGTTCCTGCAGAACACCCTTAATGGTGAGGAAGATGGGCTCGCTTCCTATGTCATGTACAAGAAAACCTTGGGACTCGATGACATGGTGATGCTTGAGAAGTACAGCGGAGAAGAAGAGCAGCTTCAGCAAGAGGCCAGAAGTCACTTGGACGACATCATCAGAAAGCAAGAGGCTAAGTTCAGAGAGTACAAGGCGGCGCTTTACACCAAGCAAAAAATCTACAACAATGATTTGGAGGAAACTTATCAGGTTGTAAAGCAGTTGGAGAAAGAAGTCCAAGCTTTGAGTCCCGATGACAAAGAAGTGCTTAAGGACATCGCTCAGAAAGTTGGCTTGCCATTCGGGGCCACCAACCCAGCCGCGCAGTCTGATGACAGCACTCTCGCAACTGGCTTCACCATAATGTTTTGAGGTGAGACATCCTGAGCCCTAGCTAATAAAAGTTTGCGCACCCGTACCGCCGAAAAGGAGTACAAAAGTGAAGTGAGGAGAAAAATCTGAAAGAAAATAAGTTCTTCTTCCTCGTCCTTTGGGAGAATTATGACTCTGGTCGTTGAGTACTTGTGTGAAAGTGAGAAGCCTCACTTCGCTTTCTACTTCTAGTGATGATTGGTATGTTTTTTTACTATGATTATATGTTTCGAATGCTCAATGTCAACAGGATGAATTTTTAATAGTATGTTTTTTCTGGCATCTCTAATGTTAGAGCTTCAAGCTCGATGAATAGAACTTTTGTTAATTATCTGATACGAATTGAGCAATGACCAAAATCTTGGACTTTTCTGAATACTAACCGTCTAGCTTTGAATGCTTATTTTATTCGCAAACCACGAAAGCACCGGTCACCACAACTCAACTCTATTTCTTTCGTAAGTATCCCATTCCTTCTTTTTTTGTGTTTTCCTCATCTTTCTCTGTAGACGGACTGCAACGTCAGATTTTCCCTTGCCATTGATTTGGTCAAGTTCTTCGGCAGATTGGAGGTTGAGTGTCTGACACACGTTCCTCCATGCTGAGACACTGGTTTTACATATTCTCTGCTGCTTCAATGTTCCTCCGTTCTCTATTCCGAATCTTTGTTGTCTTTGTAACTCCTTTCTTCCTTGGTTCTCTCTTTGGCTTTGGATTTATATCACCTTCTATCCAATCTCGCCTTTCATGGGAGTATTTTTTTTTTTTTTCACGAAGTGTATTTGCTTGGATCGTCGATCAGTAGTGGAGTACGTTTTCTGAGCACTTGCACTTGGGAAAATTTACGCGAATCACTTGCTTCCCACCTAAGAACTCATCAGCCATCTATGGAGATACAGTCTAAAGCCCCGCCAACGGATCAAGATGTCGAAAAAGAGGTCTTAGTTGGAGTCCCTGGGCCTGAGACAGTTGAACTGCCTGCTCTTTCGGTGCCATTGGATCCTGTGAGATCTGTCAACTTCATCTTAGACCCATCCGCGTTCACCTTGGGGTTGGGCAACATCGAGAGATGGTTCGACCAGGGTTATTTTCGTTCCCAGGTGAAAAACAAAAGCGAAAGTATTCTTCTAAACTTGTATTTACCCACATACACTTTGCATGAGCTCGATTACCAAAGAAGAGGTCCAATTGTTGGCTCCACCAAGGCGCTGGAGGCCCTCAAATTCATCGATCGGATGCTTGAAAGCGAAGACGGTCTTTCCGAGAACTTTGCCGAGGACCACGAGCTTGTCGACTCCAAGACAAGCCAAAAACCTCTGACTGGTCACTTTCTGCATAATTTGTTTCTCGAGCATCGCACACAACACTTTCCTCAGTGGTCTACGTGCGCAAAGTTTCAGATCAGAAGTCCCAATTCACAGGAGTTGCCGAATCATGGAAGGTACTCGCTCTACGATGAGATCAATCATATCGGAGGCGACTTTGACGACGATTCAGGAACAGGGCGGGAGGTTCCTTCACGCTTGAAGCACTTGATAAGGTCAGGGATCTATCTTACGAGGATGAAGCACAATGAAAAAACTCTTACTACTGGTGACGTGTGGAAGTTAGTGACAGAAGACACTGTTACGAGAGTTTGGGCCAGCTGCTTTGGTATTGATTGCTTAAACATAAACGAGGCAGAGCTTTTGCTCTTCCATGGCAAAGACTTGACGAAATTTGAGATAAAGACCCAGGGTGCCGACTTCTTCTCTGGGCAAGACATGTATCAAACTGAAGCTCCAGATTCTTTGCACAAAAAAGTCAATACCACATCTTACAAGTACACTGATTTGACAACAGTCAAAGATGAGAAAAGTGCTAAACGTGTCAGAGGCAAAAGCAAGAACCGCAAGAACCAGGAGAAGAACGGGAAATCACAGAACTCGATTCATAATGAGGGTGACAATAAGGGTATGAGGGTAGAAGGCGGCGTGATCACCGAAGATTTCAACATGATTAACTTTGCCCCGAGAGAACAAAGCACAAAGCTCCTTGTGTCAAAATTATTTGCGAGAGATCCAAAACCTTCGAACAAAACTAAAAAGACTACTACATCAAAGAGCCTGAAAAAGAAAGAGGAGGAGCTGTTGCAAGCAGAAAAACTGAATGGTGAGAAATCCTCCAAAAAGCAACCCTCCTCCAAAGAGCAAAAGCCTGTCGAAAAGAAAAAGCCTGCGGAAAAGAAAAAGCCTGCTGAAAAGAAGAGGCATACTGGAAAGGAAACGCCTACTGTACTGCAAGATTCTCTGCAAAACCTGGAGCCCGGCAAGAAACTGGCCAGAAAGAAATTATCTGCTGAGAAAAGAAAGCTCGCTAAGAAGAAAGACTCAGCCAAGGCAATTGAGCCCAAAGAGCTCGTAAGTCCATCGAAAGATCATTCTGAGTCATAGAGCAAGTGTATATCTTCACACTCGTGAGTGTCACTGGAGTGTATTGATGGATTGTCAATCAAATGATGACCGAATCTGGTCTTCATAGTCGAGCAAAAACGAGAGCTTGGCAAGGCTCTCATCATTGACCTCTTTCTCATTTTAGAAAAAGATTTTTCTGGAAAAAACCGTCCGAGGAAGAAGGAGATCAGACGAGACTAGAAAAATTTGTCTACTTAGAATATCAAAATGGGCTCGGCTTTAAAGGATGTTCAACTTTTTCAAGCGCGTCGGCCTTACGACCCGTGGATTTACCGCACGCGGTAGTTGTCTATATGAAGCAGACCGGAAGTGCACCTAGCTCACAGTGAGTCTTGAAAAAGCGCAGCATTTTTCTATGCTTTTTATTTTATGGTGATGAGTCTTTGTGCTTTCTCTTGCTTGTGGAGTTGAAAGGAAAGAGAACAGAAATAATTTGAAGATTAGTTCGTGTAGAATCGCGTTTGCATCCCTCTAGATAGTAGTTCTCCCTCCATTCACACTACCGCGAGTCGCGCACGACCCGTAATCAAAGCACAGAAAAACGAGGATTAACCATCAGGAATTGTATCTCCACGGCCTGTCACACGCTGGTGTCCAATCATAATGAACAGACAGCCCACAAGAGAAGAGGTCCAGCGGTACCTCCAGAGATGGCAACAATTAAAGGCTCAGTATGGTAACGAGGCAGTCAATGTGCCTGAGTTCAACCAATTGACAAAGCTTATAAGATACATCCAGGCACAGGCGCTTCAAAGACAACAACAGATGCAGCCCCAGCAACAACAACAGCCTCAACAGCAAACTCAACCACAAGAATCTCAGATACAGCAGAGTCATCAGCCCCAGCAACACCCGCTGTCACAGCGCTCACAGCGACAGAATGCGGGACTAACTCCCGCAGCTAATGGTATTCAATATCAGCAACAACCGCAAGCAACACAAACTTATCAGCAGCAGATGCAACAGAAGCAGGCAGCTCAAAACTTTCAACCACAGTTCCAGCAGAAGCAGCTGTACATGCAAATGGCCAACACAATGGGCAGTCCTGTTGGAGGAGTCGTTCAAAATGCAATGAACAGTACTATGGGATCCGTGAACAATTCTGGGAGTAACTTAGGAACACCGGTTGTTGGAAATGCCTCAATGGGCCTTCCAGCTCAGCCTTCAAACATGAATGCTGGCTCAATGGGTATCGGTGTGCAATCTCCCCAGTCTGTGACCCAAATGAATCTCATGACACTGCTGCTAAATCCAGACTACTCGCGTGCGCCAATGAACACGGACAATATAAGTGGTGTTCTCCCCCAGGGTGAATCCTCCAATTTTGTGCCTACCGTAAGCCCGTTTACGCCTCAGCAAATGCAGCTTTTTAAGCTGCAGAACCAGGCGACTAAGTTCTTGTTCAGAAATCAGGGAGGGTTCGCTCCTATCCCGCAGAATATCATCGACCTCGCTACCAACGAAAGACTAGCTTTCTCCAATGATCAAACTCCGGTTCCGTTGCAAGCACATTCCTCAAAAGCGATTCCTATTCCTCGACCAGCTCCAGCTGTTCAGCAAGCAATACCTTCTGCTGTCTCCAATCATCAATCACCTCAAGTACAATTTCAACAGGTCCCCAACTCATCGACAATTCCTAGACAAAACCAGTTACCCATTCACATCTCCCACAGTCAGCAGCTCGATGTACCTCGACAACAACTCACTACACCCCAAGAAAAACAGGAGCAGAAGAAGGCTTCAGGTAAGCGCAGAACGTCACAATATAAATCTACTTCGGCGACACCTAAGAACGCCTCAGTCGCGGACCCAAATCTTATACAACCTGTTACTAGGCCTGCGGAAGTTCCGGTACAGTTTGATGAATTTTCAAAAGATGAAGATTTATCAACTCAGCTTATATTTCCAGTTTCGAAACCAGATTCTCAGGTGGATACCTTTGTTTTGCCGAAAGTGACGGACCCAAATCATGACATTGAGGTCCCCTTTAGCTTCATCTATTCAGCTCAAAGCAAAAGCCGTTTTCCCTCTGTACTTCCATACGGAATCGACGTCAATGAGATTGCAAGTTCCAGAGAGCATTACATCAGTTTGCAAATTGACTCTAGAATCTTTCATTTGGAGAAGCAGTATGAGGAGATATTCGATGATCACGAAAAAGAAAAGTTGAGCATCGAATTGGCTCAGCTTCAACTCCTCCCGCATCAAAAAGAATTAAGGGGACAAATTCTTTCCCAGATATGGTTTAGTAAGTCATTACTTCCTAACTCTCATCCCAATTTTTTGGCAAAGTTTCCAGAGCTTCTGGTGGAGAATGTGCTCGCAACTGAACTGCTTTATAAGCAGCAGCTTTACTCTCTTGTACAAGCACAGAATAAGAAGCACCACGAGACTGTCACGAAAATACTCGCTTACACATCGACCAAGAAAGATAAATTGGCTAGCCTGAGAGAAAAGTTTGAGCGCATGGCAATCAAAGTAAACAGTTTCCATGCCCAAACGGCCAAAGAGGAGCAAAAGAAGTTGGAGCGCATGGCCAAACAACGTTTGCAAGCATTAAAGCTGAATGATGAAGAGGCTTATTTAAAATTGCTCGACCACACCAAAGATACAAGAATCACACATTTATTAAGTCAAACAAATCAATTTTTGGACACTTTGGCGCAGGCCGTTCAGACGCAGCAAAGAGAGTCTGCTTTGAGATCTTTCAAGGCAGGACTTGACACGGAGCCCGACAATGAGGCTGAGGCTGAGGCTGAGGCTGAGGCTGAGGCTGATGAAGAAAAGAGAGAAAAGGTAGATTATTATCAGGTGGCACACCGCGTTAGAGAAGAGGTTACCAAACAACCAAGCATTCTAGTTGGAGGTCAATTGAAGGAGTATCAACTCAAAGGCTTACAGTGGATGGTGTCTCTTTTCAATAACCACTTGAATGGAATACTTGCTGATGAAATGGGTCTTGGAAAGACAATTCAGACCATATCACTTCTCGCTTATTTGATCGAAACTAAAAATGTCTCTGGGCCCTTTTTAGTTATCGTGCCCCTCTCGACATTAACAAACTGGAATCTAGAGTTTGACAAGTGGGCGCCCTTTATAAGAAAAATAACTTATAAAGGAACACCTGTTCAGAGAAAGGTGATGCAAAATGACATTAAACAAAACAATTTTCAGGTGTTGTTGACAACGTTCGAATACATCATCAAAGACAGGGGACTTTTGTCGAAGGTTAAGTGGGTTCATATGATCATTGACGAAGGTCATAGAATGAAGAATGCCCAGTCGAAATTGTCTGAAACCTTGACGCATTTTTATCACAGTGATTACAGATTGATTTTGACCGGAACCCCATTGCAGAATAATTTACCGGAACTTTGGGCATTGCTCAACTTCGTATTACCCAAAATCTTCAATTCTGTCAAATCTTTTGATGAATGGTTCAATACGCCCTTTGCAAATACTGGTGGTCAGGATAAAATTGAATTAAGCGAAGAAGAGACATTGTTGGTGATCAGAAGATTACACAAAGTTTTGCGTCCATTTCTATTGAGGCGTTTGAAGAAGGATGTGGAGAAAGACTTACCGAACAAAGTGGAGAAGGTGGTGAAATGTAAAATGTCATCACTACAGTCCAAGTTGTATCAAATGATGTTGAAATACAACGCGTTGATTGCTGGTGAATCTATCAATGGCAAAAAACCTTCAACTATTAAAAATGCCAACAATCAGCTCATGCAACTAAGAAAGATCTGCAATCATCCATTTGTGTACGAGGAAGTCGAAAACCTTATCAATCCAAACCTGGAGACGAATGATACTATTTGGAGAACTGCTGGTAAGTTTGAATTGTTGGACCGTATCTTGCCCAAATTTAAGGAGACTGGTCACAGAGTCTTGATTTTTTTTCAAATGACTCAAATTATGGACATCATGGAAGATTTCTTGCGCGTACGTGATATGAAATATATGAGATTGGATGGGGGAACAAAGTCAGATGACAGAACCACCTTGTTGAAGCTGTTTAACGCACAAGGTTCAGACTACTTTTGCTTCTTGTTGTCTACTAGAGCTGGCGGGTTGGGTTTGAATTTACAATCTGCAGACACAGTTATCATATTTGATTCTGATTGGAATCCCCATCAGGATTTGCAAGCTCAGGATCGTGCTCATAGAATTGGGCAAAAAAATGAGGTCAGAATTTTGAGGCTTATCACGGAAGATTCTATAGAGGAGATGATTTTGGAGAGAGCTGTTGCCAAATTGGAAATCGACGGAAAGGTGATCCAAGCTGGTAAGTTTGACAACAAATCAACTTCAGAAGAACAGGAAGCGTTGTTGAGAGCTTTGCTTGAAAAGGAGGAGGAGAGACGACAAAAAAGTCACGAAGAGGACCAAGATTTAGACGATGATGAGTTAAATCAGATCATCGCCAGAAATTCAGAAGAATTAGAAGTATTTCGAGGCTTAGATGTTGCGCGAGCACTCAGATTAAAGGAGGCACCCTACCCGTCTCGTCTTTTTACAGACGCAGAACTCCCCGATATTTATCAGAAAGATCCTCGAACAATGTACAAATCTGATGAGCAATTGATTGAGGAATATGGGAGAGGTAACCGTGAGAGAAAAACGGCAGTTTACGACGATAATTTGACCGAGGAAGAATGGCTCAAGAGAATCGAAGGGACAGTGTCTGAGGATTCAGGGGATGAAGTGGTAATTAAAAAGAAGGGTCGCCCTAGAAAAATCGACGTTGCAAAACGGAAAGCTCTCGGCTTTGAAGACGAAATCGCGGTCAAGAGAGCTAAAACTTCCACTCCTTCGATCAGAGGTAGGAGAGGTAAAGTCGGAAGACCAAGATTGAAGACAGCCTCTACCCGAAGTACGCCCACTATTGATATTCTCGCTCCTGAGGTAAGAGCCCGTTTGCAAGAAAAAATGGAAAAGATACTCAATGCTTTGTTTGACTTCTCTGAGGGTGAGCGCAGACTAAGTGACTTGTTCTTAATCAAGCCTTCAAGAAAGTTGTATCCCGATTATTACATTTCTATCAAACACCCAATTGCATTTGATGTGATCAGGAAAAGAATTGGCAACAAAACTTATACGCAAATGCGAGATTTTTTAGAGGACATTCATCTCATTTTCAGCAACGCGAGGATGTATAATGAGGAAGGTTCCATTGTCTACCGGGACGCCTTGACATTGGAAAATTTGGCGATTGAACTATACAAACAAGAGTGTCCCGATGAAATGGACCAGTGGGACAGCATTCTTGACTTTAAGAATTTCGATGAGGTACATCAATTCAAGCCGTTGGCCGCAGGCGGAACTGCGATCAAGCAACCGGTCGCAGAAAGTAACGAGAATTATGTGCCTCTTTAGAGGTCTTTGCTTTATAAATGATGAAACAACAACATATCATAGGCTTACGATCAAATTCTGTTTATACTGAGAGCAGTAGGTGAAGACCTCAAAGGACCATTAGGAAGGATAATATTTATAGAGAAGAAACAAATCATGTCGATAATCACTAGGTAAGAAAAGAAAATTGTGCTGATGAGATTTGATAATCTGGCGTCATGATTCAGAAATGAACCGTTGACCGTTGAGGCGGCAGTTTCATGCTCATGTCAGCGAGTATCTAGGAAGCTCATCATCAATGTGCGAATTGTTAAAAGCATCGTTTAGTTGACGGTCCATGACAGCGACAAAGTCAAACAAACCTCCATCCTTGAAAGAGACCAGACCTTGGAACCACTCTGTCTTTGGAAATCCATCGCAAGTGGAATCCAGGGGGCTAAAGAACATGAACAGCCAATAGTTGGGCCCAAACCAAGGCGTTTTCAAAGCATGAGAAAAATGACAAGCAGCGCCTGCCGAGAACTCCAAGCAAAATGACTCGACATCACCCTGGGTTTCGGTGATGTAGACGAATCTTTGAGATGTCACGAAGACATGGCCACTGGTGACAGATATGTGCACTTTGACGGGACCTTTCGTGTCTCGCAGGTTCACGGAAAAAGATTGCCTGGCAGTGGGTGACCTATAGTGTAGGGCCTCACCATTCCGCAATTCAAACGGTAATTCCTGAGAGTTTGTTGAATATTTCACCTCGATTGTGTTAATTGACATGGGCGTCTGTGGGAGGAGACTGCGGGGTGAGAGAGTAAGCAAGCCTTGTAGTATGGTGGCAATGTGTTAGTCCGCAGTTGCTCTCACAATGCTCTTAGGAATGCTGCGAAGATTATTGATTTCGAGTGGTTTTTAGGTGAAATTATCTCACGAGCCCAATTGGTTGAATTTGAGTCTCCGTTATACTTCGTGGCGTTGTTTTATGTTCTCCTTTCTCTGTATTCATAGTGAGAATCACATATTTTTATATGTATATATTTATATTACCTCACTGTGCGGTGAGTATATGCGGATCAATATGCAACAAGAGTCTCAGTCAATCTTGTTTCACATGAAAGATAAATCCCAAGCCGTTTTAGCTTCTATAAAGATAAATAACAATTAGGTTGTATGGCTTATCTTCTTTGAGCCTTCTTTTTCAAGTGGCACATTTGACAGCCCATTCTTCTTGTGTGAAACCACTTTCTTGGGGTGCAATCTATCTCAAAAGTATTATTGAAAAATGTTCTGAACCCTTCTTGCACTGGCCATTGCGCAATATTGTTCCTGTGAAACTTTTCTTCGCTTTACCTTCGAGATATAGTTTTCGTGATAAATGGCCTGAAAAACTTTTGAGCCAGGCAAGTCTGACGTCATTATTTGTGCTTTGATGAAGTCCCTTGGTGAGGTGTTTCAAGCGCATGCGCACACCACAGCTGTGAGCCCATTTTCTCAGTAGATCTGTCTCCTCTGCGCATCGTGCGAGCGATGATCAGCTCGTTAGACCAACAACTAAAGCACGGTTCGCTAGCACTTATAGCCGATGAAGCTTCGATCATTTAATCCTGCTCTAAGAGCCAACTTCAACGCTGTGCCCAAGTCGTCACATCAATACGGGTTCAAAAATATCAACAAAGAGCATGATTGCCAGAAAATCTTGGACCACGTGAAGCTACCGCTAAAGTACCCAAATTCAGAAGGAAATCTCGACATCATTGATGTTTTCTCGGGCTACGGATTGCTTTCCACTATGATCAACTACGAACTCAAACCAAGAAACCATATCATCATCGATAATACTAAAGACAACAAGCATGTTTGGGAGAACCGGATTTCTTTCCTCGAAGCCGAGACAGGCAACTGCGAGAACTTTAAATACTTCAACATGAATGGCCATACTTGGGAAAGCTACGATACACTCATTCACAAATTGAAAGTGATCAGTCCGCCTGTGCGGCCAAGAACGCAAGTTCATGATGAGTTGCTAATCGTGGCCAACTTAACATCCAACAAGTTGGGAGAAAGCTTGTTTGCCCAATGGATTCAATGCTGTGCGTGTGGTAACTGGCTCCAGAAATACGGTCGAGTGAGAATGTTGCTTTTGGCTCGTGAGTCAACCACTACAAAATTTTTGTCTGGCCCTTTCTTCATGAAAAGAAACCGCTCCGCGCTTAGAAGAGACATTTACACAGATTCGAAGTTGTTGGCCATCTCAGACGCCCTAATCGATAGTGTGGGTCTTCCTGGTGAATCATTCGATCCTAACGTGTTGGTGAAGGACCAGCCCATTATCATTCCCACGACATCTATTGCCCCTCATGGAGGCGATCTATCTGTAGTCGAAGTTCTCCCGCGGCCTGGTTTGGATGGCTTGGACGTGAATGCAATAGACTACCTTGCCCAGATTCTAATGTATAGATCTCTCAATACTGTTGCTGAAGGCTTAGCTGGAATTGCTCCCGGTGCAGCTGAGGATCTAACTCCAAAACTACCACAAAATATTCTTCTGAAGCTGGCCCGTCAACTAACCAGAGAAGATGTTCTTCAAATTTATAACGTGTACAATAACTGGGCATTCAAACCTTCATACGAAGAAACAATCAACTTCTTTGCTGAGGATACTCGCAGTTTTTAATCAAATCCTCGATAATCTGCGATTCGACCATCAGAGAAAACGGTTCTAGTCATCAACCAGAAAGCTATAAGTAGAGAAAGGTATTTCGAATGTCACTTTTTTTTTAACAGAAGACTCTGATCTGATCTATTTACTCACTAAGTTATGCGTGAAGCTGCCTCATTTTCCTTTACGACTCGCCAGGAAGCTCAATATTCGCAAATAATTCGACCAACTTCCCGCTATTGAAAACGTGTTCTGGAGGTGGCCCAAAATATCCAGCATTGGGCAAGACCTGGAGCAAGCCGTAAATCTTGTTACCCACAAAACCATGTTGTTGTGGTACGTGCTGAGGTTTTTGTGGAACTGCTGATTGACCATTTGCAGTAGACCTACCAGACCCCGCAGACTCCGGTGAATAGTTGTCCTTCGAGTTTGTTTTTCTGCGTTTGCTTGGGTGATTGACCTCAGAATCTTCGTCTTCCTCATCCTCTGCGTTAGCTGCAAATACGAATTTATCACCCAAGTCATACCTTGCAATAGCATCAAACTTCTCCATTTTGTATCTGTCGGCAAACAATGCCATCTCATCGCTCTCGGGAAAGTATTGAACGTAACGCTTTTCAAGGCTTAAAACGGTATCCAAGTCCAAGAACCTAGCTGCAAAATCGATGTATCTTCTAATGATCTTCTTCATATAAAATTCGTTTTGTCTGAGCGTCTGCAGCTTACTTCTTTGATCTAATATGTTGATGGTTGAAACCTGTAAGGCCTCTTTATCGCTTGTGATGCCCTTGAGAAGATTTGTCACAGCAACCTCAAAAAATACCTTCAAACTTTCTATGGCATTAGTGAGAACCAAATAGTCCAAGTAACGGTATAAGAAAGCTCCATTTTTTCCAAATGTCTTCATAGCCAAGTCGAAAATTTTGTCTGCCGTTTTCTTGTTGTCCGAGTAGAACTCGATTAACGCATTTTCAACATAAAGCTCATATCCCATGGACTTGAAGTTTTTACGTTGCTTGAACACGGACCGCACCTCTTTGATACCTTGTGATCTTTTACACAAGCCCATTAATTTTACATAAACTAGAGTTACGGATCTGCTCAATTCCTGTAACTTGTCTTCCAATTTTAGTATGGTTAGCGCATCAGCCTCCTTGTACTGAATCTGTGGCTGGAACTCCTCATCCTCATCATCGCTTGCAGACTTGGTTTCTGAGGATTCGTTTTTGCCAGACTTGGCCCCCTGAGAATTGAGAATGTTTCTCTTGATGTTGTCAATCTCATTGTGAACCAGAGCGTGTTTTTCCGAAAGCACTCTGATGAGATTTTCGAACAGCTGTTGCGCCTTACTGAACGAGCGTTCCCTCTCAAGAAGTTCAGCTATTTGGAAAGTTAGAAGGTAACTCTCTGGATTAAGGACCAAGCAATTTTTTAAAAGCTCTATGCAGATACCACGATTTGTATCTTCCTTTACTTGTAAAAGATATTGAACATAGCGGAACCACAACTCCGGAACAAATGGGAGCAAAGACGTG
The DNA here is from genome assembly GCA_030573055.1 of Metschnikowia anglica. NCBI lineage: Eukaryota > Fungi > Ascomycota > Pichiomycetes > Serinales > Metschnikowiaceae > Metschnikowia > Metschnikowia anglica. Next base: position 129,924 of record JAJMCP010000023.1, read on the forward strand.
GCACGCTTGTATACGTATTCTATTCTGTTTTGTAGATCATGCGGTTGTAACTTCAAGCTGTTTTTCTTCTCTAGGTCAATCCACAGATACCACAAAGTAATCTGGTCATCGATGATATTAGCGGCATCACTTGAAGGGGAATGAGGCATTAGTTTCTTTCGAATTGAATTTTTCGTAACATTGTGCCATTCGGTATTCCAAGACCTGGCTTCCATGTAAGAAGTTGAAAGGTCGGCAATGAACTTACTGGCAGAATTAGGTGTCGATACGTCATTTTCCCACTTGGTGTATTCAGACCAAATGGTCTCAATTTTTGATGTCGGAATCACGAGACATCTTCTATATAATTTTCGTATCAAGTCATTTTTTTGCTGTTGCTCCCAACTGGAGCTTGGTGTCCAGCTCTTGAAGAAATCCAAATAATCCTTCCATAATTCATGACTTTCAAGGTCAACACCAACCTTATTCGCGGCAAAATCAAAAGCCAGAACGACGGTGCTTCTGGCCTTTTCACCTCCAGTAATCACATCGTTCACTCGACGCACGTACAGCACGTAAGTCCGACAAATGTCCACATCTGTCGTAATAGGAAGACACCGAGCAAAAAGCTTCTCGACCCTTGAGAAGTCGCCCCTGTTCAACTCGAAATTGATGTAATTTGACCACTGTTTAGCCTGAAATGTTAGTTGAATGCGAAGAATAGCAGGTAATGTTCGAAGATACATACATCAAATTTAAATATAGACAAGTATTTATCAAAAGTGGAGCGCACCTGCTCCTCTTTGTCCTTCAAGACGACTTGATCGATCAATTTTGACCACAGGGTGTAGTTCCAAGGCTGAGCCTCCACCACCTCTTCGAGTTGGCCGATGACATCCAACGATATTCTTTTGTTTTCGTCCGCTACAACCATATTATTCTTCTATGAGCAGATTCGGAATTCAGAAAACGGAAAAAGAACCAGGAAACCAATATTTGATCAAGAGTGTGAAGACGGTTTTGGGATGCGAAATCGTTTCGGTTGATTTGCGCAAGAAGTTGAGACTTGATGTTGGCTGGCTAAGTGATGGTAGTGTCGGTAACGAAAGAGAGCGAGCACCGAGTCCAAGCGGGGGCGATACTTGGCATGCGCAGGCCCAAGCGAAGCTAGGAAAGACGTATAAGGAAAATATGTTGTGAGGAGAAGACATGAAAATGTCAAGGGGAAAATATCAAAGAGATGAGTACTGATAAAACGTAACAAGAAAAAGTGTTTAGTATAGCGATATTCTGAGAAATGTGAATGTGCCTCTCACCTGTCTTGCTCTTAAAGTGGAGTGCTGCTGCGCTGCACAGGCCTGTCTATGGCACTGTTATGGCCAGAAACTGGAGTCGACCTCAGAAGTGACCTTTCTAAATCGTGAATCTGGCGAGCCGCAAAACTAAACTACTCAGAAAAATTTTAAATTGAAGAGCCCAATTTCTTACATCAAATCCTTGAGGTAATCTTTTCTTTTGAATCGCCTTCTTCAAGAATGGACTTACATGTATGGGGAAAATCCAGCATCTCGATCATTGATCCGGAGTCCAGGGCATCGGCATGGCTTCTTTGTCTTCATTTAATCCCGCAAAACGTTGATTTTCGGATCGTGCCCTCTTCCAACACGAATCTCGCTGATTCGAATAAACTTCCCTTGTTAGTAGTGAAGGAAGATGACAGAGTTTTTAAATACGAAGGATACAGCCGGATTTCCGGGTACATTTGCAAATCCTACCCATCGGATACCAAGTTCATTCCAGACGAGAAGCTTTCCTCATTCGAGCAATTAGTGAACCTCACCTTCACGACATATATCACGAGAACTCTTCACTATGTGAACCAGTATAATCTCTACGTGAACTCTCAAAACTATGAACTTTATACGAGAAAGCTATTTCTGACATATTTGCCGTTTCCAATGATGTACAACCAGCCACTCAAATTCCACGAAAATGCTTGTCAACAAGTCAGAATCGTTGGCTTGGGTGTAAACAAGTCTCTGCTTTTTAGTCTCACTTCAGAAAAACAGGTGGCGGAAACAGAATTGATCAATGACAACGACAGTGATAGCGAAGAAGAGCAGGAAAAAGCAGTAAGCTCGCTACACGAAAAAGCGATCATTACTAAACAGAATAGTAAGGCGCTGCTAAGAGAAACAAAGAATTCGCTTCGGTGCTTAGGTCTTTTGAACGAGTATATTTCCCATGTCAACGGTATTTTTGAAGAGCTAAACCCCGAAGCGCCCGTCGAATTTGCTCATTTATTTCGCCCCAAGAAGGTAAGCTCCTCAGAACTTCTACTTTACTCTTACTTTTACTCGTTGACAAGCGTGGCTCTCCCGGACAGATTCATAGCTAATTTCTTGGAGAATAAGTTCCCGGCTTTCTGGAGTTTTGCCAGTACCATCACTGAGGCGTTAAATCTGTCTTTAGATAAGGAGAAATTCAGAGCTGCCGAAGGCACAGAAATTCCTAGCTTGTGGAACGAAATAAACCACTTCATAGGTGTGCATAAGTACTAATCAGAGCGGTTTCTCACATTGAGCTACTGGACTTTCAGGCCTGCTTTCATAAAAGACGCGGAGGCTCTTTGCCTTACCTTTCATCAGGGATCATTGCTCCCCAACATGATTCACATAAAATAGAAAAAAAATTAACATACAAACATAATATTGAAATTGCAGGAATGTTTCACATCGTTATCCTCCACAGATCTTGAGCGCCCCTTTACTAAGTGGCCTTTCAGCCGAGAACAGAGAAGGCACACGAAGGCTTCGGTTACCCGCATCGCGTCGGGCGGAGTATAAGAAGCCACGAAAAATGCCTCCATTTCTGCCCAGCATATGGCAACTTCAGCATAGTTTCATTACAAATAATCTTTGCTTGTGATGATGGAATTTTTTTTGCCAAAGATGAAATGATGCATGCCAAATGGGTACTGGATTCTGATCGTAGAATCTGGGCTTTACTACCCATTTCGGAGTCATCGACATTCTAGACTCAAGTAGGTGAAACTATTGTCTAGGAAAAAGTAGGGTCTGAGGAATGGTCGAGAAACACCCCCCGGATGGATGTCGGCTTGATCTTCGAAAGACTAAATTTGTTCTCTATATCTCGTTCCTCATAATAAAATTCTAGAAATCACACCTACAAGAAGAATGACTACTTTCTCTTGTTTCGTGAGATTTTCCAAACAAAATTTCGGTTTGAGACGTCTAAGCTCTTCACCCAAATTACCGGGGCTAGCAGCCGGTGGTCTCCTCGCGGCCCGGCTTCTAGGTTCTCGACCTAGTGTCACGGCGCGTGCGGACCGCGAATCATCTTTTCAGATTCACTGAGCCTACTGAGCCATCTTGCAACAGTTGAATCTCAAGACATTCCACACAAGGTCTTATCAATATGAGGGGTTTCAGTATCTTGGCTGCTCTAGCGTGTTCCTTGGCAACGGCTGGCGCCGTTCCGGACCGCATGGTCACCGTGGCGAGTGTAGATGCTCAGATCACCAACGAGCCAGTTCTTGAAAAAAGATTTAAAGATGTCATTGTCAACAAAAACTACAAAGAATTGGAACTGTTGAGAGTCCACGGAAGCCCCACCGCAACTAACTCTTTGAAGCCTTGGGTGAGGACCATCTATGGCAGTAAGGTGGAGATCGTTACTCCAACCGTGATTGCAGGCGTGACTATAAGTGGCAAACCACCTAAGACCACTAATGGCTTGGAGCCCTGGATTTCTTTGAACAAGGACGGCTCCCCCAAAACAATCAAGCCAAAGATGAAGAACGGTGTTATTAAAGATAAGTCTCCGGACTATGGCACCTACTTCCAGACAGCTACTACTGTGAAGTATACGAAGGAAGAGTTAAAAGCTCACAACATGGCAGATGATGAGTTGTACCATGAGGAAACCTTCATTGAAGAGGACCCCACGTATCGTCTGTTGAATCCAATTTTGAGGTGTACGCCTCAGTCATACAAGATGAAGGGTTTGGGTAAGGATAAGAGTCCTGAGCCTTTTTGTTTTCCTAGAGATAACACTCGTTTGTACAAAGATCGTACGTATTTTGTCACGTGGTATCACAGATTTTTTGCCGACTCTGTGAAAAATGTCAAATTGCATCTTTCTTACGTGAAAGAAAGCCTTAGGCAAAAGGGAACCAAAAGAGACTTAAATGAGGATGAACTAGCACTGAACAATTCGAGCAAAAGATCGACGATAATGGAACAAGGTGGTTCCTTGGGTGAGGCTTCATTTTTCTCGTCTGACTGGATCCCTAAAGAAGAAGGCATTTTTCCTTTGGAAATCAATCCAGATTGGCTTCAGGACGAATACTACAAGAAAGTATTGATTTCTCTTCAGCCTGACAATGTCTCCGATGAGGAGTTTGATCACATGTCCAACTTTATTGTGATCGAAATCGCTGAACGGGCCAAGGTGGCTAAAGGCCACGGCCAGGATATTACAGCACAGGAGGAGAGACAGAGAATGAAAGCATTGTACGGAGATAGCTACGATGTGGAAGAGGGAATTGACTATGAGAAGTACATTATCATCATGACCATGCCAACATGCGTTTTGCTCGCCGTTATATTCATGTATCTCTTTGTGTGGTATAACAGTCGAGACCACGACTTGTCTTTTTTGAAGAAGGTCAAGTTCTCGAAGAAAAAGAGCTCGAAACTACCATTTCGCCGTAAGAAGGAGAATAAGTACACCGAACTTCCCCAATGGGACGGACCTAAAGCGGACTGAGGGGATTTGACCGCCAGCCACCACTATGTCGCTGAGTATAGAATCAAGGCTATTCTTGAGATCTTGTTACAGTAAATGAACAGACGTATACAGCAGATAAGTGGTGTTTTATTTCTTTGCATATTTATCCGATCTACTGATGAGCGCGTCACGGGGTCTGAAATTGCCTTAATGCATAGTTTCTTCGAGAATTCACGCACGGATAAGGAACTGCCTGCGTGAACCCAAGGACCAGTGAGGTTATATTGTATACGGTTCGCCAGTTTTGCAGGGACGTCCTGTATTACGAACCATATTTTTTCGTAGAATAAAACAAAAGACGTGTATCCCAAGTTTGTAACTAGCCATTGTCATTTTCTTCGTTTACTTGTTTTCTTCTTGAGCATCTTCATTGGCTCAAACACCAGACAGTTTCAGGACCCAGAAACTGAAGCAAGGTGAGCTCACATATTTTGCTGTCGGGTTTGGTCATCTAAAACGCCACGAGGGCTTGACTAACCGCATAACCTCAACTACACACAAAACTCGAAAACTAATTTTTTTGTTCAGCTTTTTGGCGTGCGATAAGTACAGAGGGAGCTTATTGTTTCTTTTGAACTTCCTGAAACTTTCAATAAAGGCTGTTCGAACTTAATGTTTGACTGGTACAGCAGTTTCTCTCAAGGCTGGTGCCTCGCCACGTTTTCGTCGATCCTTTGTGTCCTCGGATGCTTTATTATATTTTTGGATGATGCTTACTATGTGCTTTTGCCCAAGGCAATCACTGCCAGATTCTCTTTTCATCTCAAAGAAAACTATGCGTTCATGAATGGATCTCTAGCTTTCAGCAGCGGGTGTTTGCTACTTACTGCACTTTACAGGCTCCTACCTGAAGCCATGACATACTTGTCATCATCAGACAAGGAGGATATCGCAAACACGGTGTTGATACTTTCTTTCATGGGAGGTATTCTTACTTGTGTCTTGTTCAACCACGGATTGCACTTGCTCACTACAGAATCTGTGGTCCATTGCTCTCATGATGGTGAGGGAAAGATGGAGCAGGTTCCCCAAAGTGAATTGCACACACTGCACACTCACAACGAACACGATCAATCCCGCCAAGGTCATGATGCACAATTTTCACCTACACACTCGCATGGTTCTCATGCTTCGAGTTCACAGCCACATTTACATTCACATCACGGTCATGATTTGGACCAGAGTCAAACTCGTCACTCGCAGGATTACTTAATGGCGCACCATCACCCCACATGTAATGACGATACAACGGGTGAGACTTTAGTTTATGGAGGGGTGGTAAAGCCGCAGAATATCAACCTTCATGCTTTGGAATCTCAGCCTCTCTTGACGCACAAGAAGTCCAGTGGGTTGGTGCATTTCTTGGCGCATGGCTCGACCCAAGACGAAACGCTTTTGGGTGAGTGTAAAGGATATTCTTCTGCTGAAAGGTGTTTCTACGAAAGAACAGGCGAACTACATTATTGCGAGATTCCTCAATTGAGAAAGGCGGAAGAGGATGCATGTGAGGTCATGTCGGAGCAAAGAAACGCCACAAAATCTGACCCTGCTTCAAGACATCAAGTGACGGCAATAGACTCTCATATACATCACGATTCGGATAAGCATCACCACCACCATGTGAACTCGCCATTTTCAAGACTTCTTCTCATTGGCATACAGACCATTTTCGCAATCACGCTTCATAAATTGCCTGAGGGTTTCATCACATATGTTACTTCAGAGACTAACCCTCAGTTGGGATTCTCCATATTCCTAAGCCTATTGATACACAACTACACTGAAGGATTCCTGATGTGCTTGCCATTGTACTATTCCTTCGGTGATGTGAGGTGGAGAAAGTTGAAAGCCGTAGGCATAAGTGCTACCCTCGGAGGGCTCTCGCAACCTATGGGGGCGTTTTTTGGGTATCTATTTATGGGTTATTACGGCGAAGACAATTTTGATATCGGGAAACTAAACTATGTGTTTGGTATTTCCATGGCAGTCACAAGTGGTTTTCTCGTTGTGATTGCGTTGTCAATGTATGGCTCATCTGTGTCGTTTAGCGCTCGGCCAAATTTTGTCCTGGTGTGGTGCCTAATCGGGATGTGCACCATAGGCATACTGACCATATTCATGAGCCACTGATACAAAGCTTATTCAGATCACGAGTTTCTACTCTACAGCTCCCGGTGATTGTTGTTTCCCGGTGTTTGGGAATCTTGTGTGATTATTAGATGCTAAGTTGATTTACATATATCATTACAAACTTTAGCATTCCAGCTCCTACGTGTGAACGGAATGTTATCTGTAGCCTATCCAAAACCCGCGCGGGGCATTTTGGCCAAAGCCTCACAGCTATTAGCAAATCCCATGCCCATATCGGTACGCGCACGATTACGACCTTTTCTTTTTTTTGTCTCGGGGGTCCCAGCGTCTCGCTTTCAATATTACTTTATTTCATATTTATCAACTCATAGTCAACTAAGCTATATTCTCTTACGTTTATCAACCTTGGTATTCGCTTACGAAAAGGTAGAACAGAATCCTTCTTTTACAAAATTCGGTTTTCATACATACGTGATATCATTTCATTCAAGATCATATAGCCAAGATGATGGCCCACGAAATACCCCTACAAGTGCATCACAATGCTCCCGCGGGACCCAAGACAAGAAAGCATAAGCCGGTGCATCAACCTAAGTTTCTGTTGCCCAACGGCGAAAAGCCTGACTTCGGCCCCGGCTACAAAGAGAAGTCAAACAAAGGTCGAGTCCCGCAATTACCCAATGGTGAGAAGCCTGACTTTGGTGGCTCTGATCACAAAAAAGATCATAGCAACAAGCAAAGCGGCGGCAAGAAGTCCAGGAAATCTTCTGGCAAGAAGGCTGGCGTCACCACTTCCAAAATTAGTGTCGCAGATGACTTGAAGGAACCTGAAGGGAAGGAATGTTACGCTGGGTCGTCTTTCCATTCCTCGCCCGAAGCTTTGGCCCTTCCTAAACCGTCATTCGCTAAAAAGTTCTCAGAGAAAGTTACTTTGAGTGCTCCCAGTCCACAGGTACCTTCCTCTGTGAATGCCTCTTCCCGTAACGTTTTTAACATGCCTCCTGCGTTTGTGTACCAGGGTATGCCCTCAAATGGGCCACCACAATATCCCATTGCACCTTACCCTCCATCTTCACTTCCAGGATTCGACTACAATGCCAACCAACAAGGCTTCATTAACTATCTGTACCCAGCAGCTGCGGTTCCGCAGCCACCTTTGCCAATGCAATCATACCCTTTCCAGACGTACCCACCAATTCCGCCACCACCATCTGAACAGCGCGGTCAAAAGATTACGTTCAATGAATTAATGAGCTCGTCACAATGAACATAACATGTTTCTTAATTTCTGTTCAGCCAGCCATAATCCATGACTTTTTTTCATTTCATCACGTTCCATTTTGGTTGTTTTCGGCAGGGAAGCCGGCGAACACGTACATCATTTGTTCTGAAAGACTGCTTTCATGTGCGTTCGCTTCACTTCTCTGCATGTTTTGTTTGAATTTGCAATTTAAGTTTTCTCATGTGATGCAGAATGTGCAAAGTGTTATCCGCGAAGGAAGCACGTTATTGCGCTGTTAACGAACATGCATACCTCTTGTTTTCTACCTCTCTTTCTTACATTTTTTATTACATTTTTTTTCTTTTTTTTTTTCTTTTTTTTTCTTGCTTTTCACTATAAATAAGATGAATACATGATTTATTGTATATGTCAGTTTGAATAATTTTGGCAGTAGTTGCGGTGGCGACATATAATCCAGGGGGTTGACCTCTGATTACACAAGTAATTCAGACTGTTATTCTATTAAACCTGATATCGAGATTCTCTTGGCGAATTCTTCGACATCTACATCAGCTTTCGCTTAAATTTTCAAAAAAATCGTCATCGTGATTTTAGTGCTTTGTCTAGATCTTCGACCGTAGTTCAATAGTCGCCAAAGCTCGTTTATGCTCGAGCGCGTTGTGAGAGACGAGCCCACTTTCCTCTCGTCTTCACCTCTTTCATTGGCTTATCGCTTTATTAGATCGTGACATAAGTAATTTTGGCAATTGTGTGTCTTCCTCGATTCGGTTCGAAAGAACGGCTGCCTCCCATTTCGAAATTGAGAAGAAGCTGATCCGAGTCAGTCTAGAAATTAGCCTGCCGCGACCTTCTCTGAACACCGAAATTGCTGAAACAGCCCCCGCAAAAGAGAAGAAGCAATAAAAGCCATGAAAGTACATCTTACTGGGTAACTTGCAAAGATGGTATAGGCCACGTTCGCCGAGTTGGTATACGAATGATGGAAACGAAACATTCGGCTACATAATTTGGAGGCCAATTTGGAGCCGATGTTTGTTTTCACACAAGTGCGTCCTTGTTGCCCAGTGTAAGCAGGACTTGCGCCTGTTGAGAGGCGTCGCACAAAACATACAATTTCTGTCACAGGCTAGAAAATCGAATTTAGCAGATTTTTACACAAGAGGCGGTTCTATGAGCTAAAAGTCTGAAGAATCCTAAACACTATTCTCTTTTGAGGTATAATACCTGTGCATATTTCAAAAACTCGTATTATTGTGCTACGGCTCGTCCTGTGAGGCTGTGGCGGCTCTCGCTCATCTCAGAGTCATTGTAAAACGGTCTGCAGATACGAGGCAACCGATTTCTTTTTCGCTACGTCAGCATTGTTGGCTCTTCCTACCTGCAGATTTTCTTAAGCCTGACGCTTAAGAAAATCCTGAGTTCTGTTCCATATATTCACTCCGACCATTCTCCTTGAATTTATCTTCTTCACCTTTTCGAAAGCGGCGGCGACATTGCCTATATTGAGAGCAAAGTTTAACCTAATTATTTCTGTAAGAAACTTCTACTCAAAGCAGAACTGCCCACCATGAAAGGCAAAGAAATTAGAATTGTATCCCTCTTGGTGATTGACATCATCTTCTTTCTTGTGGAAGCTATCATTGGGTATTCTGTTCACTCTTTGGCTTTAATTGCTGACTCGTTCCACATGTTGAACGACGTCATCTCCCTTTTCATCGCATTATGGGCCGTGAGGGTCAAGAACTCCAAGCCCGCAGATGGAAAGTATACTTATGGATGGCAAAGAGCTGAGATCATTGGTGCCTTAGTCAATGCTGTTTTCTTGTTAGCTCTTTGCTTCACGATTGTCATCGAAGCTATTCAACGTTTTTTTGACCCTCAGGAAATCTCCAATCCCGACCTCATTTTGATCGTTGGATTATGTGGCTTGGCTAGTAATGGCTTGGGATTAGCATTGTTTCAAGGACATGGCCACTCTCATGGCCACTCTCACGGTGGCGGATCAAGCGATCTGTCCCAGGGTCATAGTCATGGTTCTGGCGATGCTGGCGCACAGGATGAGGAAACCAGGATCGGATCTTCCTCGTACACGGAAGACAATGGCTCAAACACAAGTCTTTCTCATTACATGCCAGACGCTGTTGTTGAGCGTTATGATGAGAGAAGTAATCTTGTTTCGGGAAACAAAAAAGATCACAAAAAGAAGAATCAAAGGTCCATGAACATGGAGGGTGTTTTCTTACACGTGCTCGGTGATGCTTTAGGTAACATTGGTGTCATTGTCACTGCACTCTTTATCTGGGGAACTGACTATTCATGGAGGTTCTATACTGACCCAGCCGTTTCGCTTTTCATCACGATGATCATCTTTTCCTCTGCTTTGCCCTTATGCAGAAAATCCTGCAAGATCTTGTTGCAAGCTACTCCGCAAAATTTGGACTCTAACCTCATCGTAGAGGAAATCACTCTTTTGCCCTCGATCAAGTCTATTCACGATTTTCATGTATGGAACTTGGACGAAGACTTTCTTGTTGCTTCTTTGCACATCGAGCTCAACGAACAAACACCCGATTCCAATGTACATGATGCGAAAGGCGACGGACGTATAGACAAGAATGCCTTTGTTGAAACTGTCGCCCAGGTGAGAGAAATCCTCTTCAGATTTGGTATAAGCAGTGTCACGATCCAACCAGAGTTTGGCAACAAAAGAGTTAATGCGGTTTACGGAGTCAATCAAACTCCCTCATGCAAATGATCCAAGGCGGCCTCAAAACCATTTATCGCACGGCCTAATCAATGTAATATTCAAACCTGCTCATATGTTAAACTATTGTTATAAAAATGTTTAGCGAAAATGCCTGAAGCATGCCACGAATTGAATTGAGAAACAAATCTTTGAAAAATCCTTTCTAAATCATTGCCATAGCCAATGTAATACTCAAGGCATGAACTCATTTGGATGTGCCGGAGCGAACAATCATTTGTTGAAACTTGAGTACTCATGATTTGGCGATTGTTTGAACGAAAAAGAATTAGGAAACAATATCTTTCAAGTAAACTGTTTTGTAGGCAACTTTCTTGACAAGGTACTTGTTTGTCGCTTTAGAGTCAGTTTTGCTTTTACCTCTGAATCGAGAAAAAGCGCTGGTCCCGGAATTGGAACTCATTACGGATGCGTTATCGTTGATAACTGTTGGTCTCAGGTAAACAGACGCTGCGTAGCCCGCTGGCGCAGGCGTTCTTCTTATGTCCATGGCAGAAACCCTTTTAGAAGAATATGTGGAAGGAGTTATAGATGCCGTTGTCTGAGAAATGAAGTGTTTTTGAGGAGATTTCGAGATTTGCTGAGGTGGGACATCCACCCAGATCAGCTGAGAAATTTTCTTTGACAGCATTGAAGACAGTGAAGACAGTGAAGACAGCCAGGATGCAAAAAAGTTGCGAAAAATTTTGCGGAAAGAAGACTTATCGGACTTAAGCGACATTGGATGCAACATCATAGGTGTTTTCGAGTTTACGATATTCTCTTTCCCAGCGACGAAATCTCTGCGAGTAATTTTTGGGTTACTATTACAGAGGACGTCATCCTTGTGTTGAATTGGCAATGAACTTGCGCTGCGTGAGCGGGGAACACGCAAAGGTGTCGACAGAGCTCGGTTGTGGATTTCCGAAGCAACAACATTTTCGGGAAGATTATAGCCCATGTCATTCATTTCCTTCTTCAAAATGAAACTGCTTCTCATGAATCCCATGGATGCACGCTGACCGCTGTTTCTAGAAATGAGAGATGGAACTGAACACAGGTACTTCGCGTGAGTATACGGATTTGAGAATTCTTGCAACTGACAGGTCGCACCAAAATTGTAGACGTTGGCTTTATGTCTTTTCTCCATAATCCTGGATTGCCCGGAGCCAGAGGAGATCGACGACTTATAGTCCAGATTATGCAACGAGAGAGACGATGTTTGTGACGAAGAATCACCATCGGAACTTCTTCTCTGACTAGCATTAAAAGAAGAGGATGCAATACCTGAGGAATAGGACGATTTTTCGTCATCGTCCTCAGATTCAGCAATCGGAGCTAAACCTGCGATCCCAAAGCTGCTGTGGTCAAAAACAGGAGAACGCACTTCAAACATTGAGCTAAAATTGATGTCGTCTTCGCCCAAATGAAGCTGGTCCTCTACATCACTAATGGCAGTTTCACAAGAGCTTGATGATACTTTTCTCTCTGCACGGTCCAAATCTAGACTAAGGTCCGATGGAGTTCTTTTGTGGCTTCTGCGGCGTGGATCAAAAGCAGAATTACCATCTGGAGATGTAAGCTCGTTGGCGTTGACATGGTTGCGCAGATTTAAATGCAAGTCATCTAGCTTTTGGGTCGAGTTTCTTCTATGCGATCTCGGAGTCAAAACAGGCTCCTTCCCGTCGTCATTTCTAGACGTCGATGCAATCGAGGAAAGAGATGGAGAGGCAGACAGGGAAGGGGGAACCTTGACACAAATCGTGGAAGTTGATGCTTCATTTTTGCTTCGGCGAAAGCCTTTATACTTCTCATTTGCACTAAGATCTATATTGATCTTACCTGACTCGCTTGCAATTGCTGGGCTATCGATGAACTTTGGCAAAGGGGAGGAAAAGGACTTGCACTTCAAGGGCTGAACTTCCTCGTCGAGGGCAGATGGGGATTGAACTGTGTTGCTGATGATCGATTCTGCATCGGAGGCATCGTTTTGCAAGATGGAATTTGCAATATATATGTAGACTTTGATCCACAAAGTTTCCAAGCCTGCGTGGAAATTGTCAGAGCCCAAGACTTGACGTAAAGTTTTAATCAAGACAGAGCCTAGTGGCTCCAAATAAGAAACACCGAATTCTACAAGAGAATGGTTCTCCTGTATAAATGCATTCATGCATTCGTCAAGCACTGAGGCTTTATCCATATACATCATCACGAATTTTAGAATCTCCGCGAATAACGCTTCCTGATTTTGCAAATCAGCAGGACTCCCGAGCCTAGCATTTATGTCCGCATCAGAAGCCGTAAGATTCGAGAACAACTTTTGGACAAAGTTTTGATCGTCGCAATGACTCAAAGCCATGACATCAGCCCAGGAGCTTCTGATTTTAATGTGGTCCGCATTGCTCAAATTCAAAGATGCCATTTCCTCAGCCGAAACGATTCAAGGGGATTGATCTTCTGGATCGAGTAGAGTTACAGAATAAAAGGCAATGTACGTTTGACAAACAAGTAAACCTTCCTAATCGATAGGGGCTATAGCTGAGAAATATACAAGCCTGGCGAGTTAGTGAATACCATACATTATATATAAACAAAGGAGACTCGAGTGTTTCTCTTCTGGGCAAAAATGCCCTACCTCAACTTGGCAAATCTTAGAAAGAAATTGCCGGTCTGGGTATCTTGCCGTGGGGCAGATTGCGAGAGGCTCGATCACTATACCCGAAAGAGGAAACGCTTCTTCGCACAAGATGCAATACGCAGAACCAATTTTACCGGACTGGGTAATGGTGCTCTAGCTTCCCCAGGAGAAGAAATTTCTCTGGGGTGAGAATAACAGATGGCTTCCATTAGGAATATCTTCAGGAAGAATGAGGGGTATTAAAAATTTGGCAAGCGCAGTAGAAAAGCCAAAGCTTGGACTGGGGGATGTGCGTATGCTTTCTTATCTGAACTTGCGCTAGTGGTTTCAGGGTCGCAGTGAGATATAAGCTCAATGGAAGAATTGTTGTGAACCTCTTCAATTTAGATTCGAGGGCTCAGGCCAAGAGGCCGGGTCAAGTGACTTCCAATCGCATAGTTTTTATCCCATGAGCCCTCTCCGGTTCTACTTCTTGAAAGTCTTACAATCCCGCGAAATCTGAATCAAATGCAAATTCTCCGTCTCCTATTTTGTCTCTATATCTAGAACAAATACTTTTGATTGCTACCTGAAGGCCCAATTATCATCATCGAGCCGTACATGAATCTGAGTATCGATAGTTCAAGGTTTATTAAACATCACACACTTGAAGCACAGAGGTTTTGGAGTGAGTTTCGACTCCAACACTGTGTTTTTGATCGACAAAAGCTGTCTAGATCAAAGAGAGTAGAAACTCTCCTCGGTCTTCAACCGCACGATTCCAGGTTTTTGTACTCTTGTGCTCTCACTTGCAGCCGATCTCTGGCCACCGTTTGGCTTTTCAGCCTTGTTCTCGGTGGATCCGTCTACCCAATCCTCAGCCTTTTCTAGTTGTTCGTTGAAAACAGTTGTGAGACGTCCAATCATATCCAATGATTCTCTTGCGAAGCATATTGCCTGGTTTGGAGCTTTTTGAGCGCCTGGAACAGTCTGTGATACCTGCTTAGGCAAGTTCAAGATAATCTCACGAATGGTTTTCTTCAATCTGACCTCATCGTTGCGGAGCTCATTTTGCTCGTCGTTCCCTCCCTCGCTAACGTTAAGTGAGCTGGGTCTAAAATTTGAAATCACATGAACGATTTTTTTGACAGTAGCGACAATCTCATTGTTTGTCTCTAATGCGTTTTCAGGAACATTCGAAGATGCCGGGGTGATCTCGTTGGAAGGAAACTGTACATCTTGAGAATCTTCCGTTCTAGTATCAAAAATTTGGCCACTTTCAGGGCTAGGCGGTCCTATCTTGACTTGCAGAGACGCGTCCGACTCCTTTATTTTTTCTTGAAGGTCGTTGACCTTAGCACTGATGTTCTCGTTCGCAAGCTTCAAAATATGTAGACAAAACTTGATGCGCTTCTTGATTTCGTGCTTGTCCTGGCTTTTGCCGAGAACCCTTCTTTTTTTCTTAAGCCGAGCTCGCTCTTCAAGCTTGGCCTGATGTATACTATTCAAGTTCACTTCGATTTTGCTGAATACGGGCATGGCAGCCTTTTCCACAATCCCAGCGGCATAGTTGAATGTTGCATAGTTTCTTTTGGAGGTCTCATAGTACTTCACTGCATTACTGACTAAGGGGAGTTTAGATATCGTGTTCACCCGCTGCACAATTGGGTGCATTTGCTGGCCCATGTCCTGAGGTGATGCCGTGGACAAGGGCGAGGCTATTTGCAGGGACTCGGAATACTCATCGGGAAACGATGGTGGCGGGGAAGCAGAGTTTGTGAGCCGAGTTAAGGCTTGGGCGGCAGACACTAAATCCTCATCTCTTGGCGTGGCTTTTGGTCCAGTCTCCGAGAGAGGAGACAGATACTCACTGTATTTTGGCGGGTCTGAAATTATGGATTCAGACAACTTTCTTTTAACCTGCCTGGACTGCAGCATTATCTAAGTAAAGACTCGATTCCCCTAGTATATTGTGGCCTCTTTTTTGACTTGGATCGACACCAGTGGCCTTTAGTGTGCGGCTTGTGTATTAAATGAAGAACAAAATATAAGTTGAAGCCTAGGCAAATAATAAGACCGCAGCGATACCCTCAGATTTGAGCTAGGAAATGCGGATAAGTCGGCTGGGAAGAAAGAAAACTGATAGTTTTATGTTTCTGCCTACCACCCATCACGATCATGTGAAAAGTGGTAACCGCGAACTGACTGCGCACGATGCATCCATCACATGGTGGCACCTTGTCCCATAAATGTCTCAGAAAAGAGTTGCAAGCCCAACAACGTTCTCCCTAAGTGTACTGATAAACACAAATAGCTTTTTGTTGTTCTCTTTACTTTTCCAACACCACGTGCCATGCCTATATATTTCACCTTGTTGCTGGCCGAGATTTGTGTTTAGTCAAGATTCTTATTTCTTTGGAGTGTGCAAACCCCATCTGGAGATTAAGATTTATGCACCCGCTTTTCGCATCTACCATCTCCACTCCAACATACACCCCAACAGAAGACTTTGAATCTCGCGTGTCACACCTGCGCTAGTTTTTGGCAGGGTCTGGCATCAGTACATTCTCAGGCCTGTCCCCTGCTTTTGTCTATTTCATTTCCTGTTCTCTCGACTTTCATTCTTTAATAACATATATATGTGTATATATATATTGTGATATGGAGATTGGGGAGTTGGGGTTCTCGAGCTAATTTTTTTTCTATGAGATATCAAAAGATGATTTGCTCAAAAGGCCAACTTTTGATTTTGTTGCGATCTACTACGTTGTTGCATGACACATCACTGCACAGAAACCCACAAACTAGGAGCCCGGGGTTTCTTTTGCTTCGTTGCTTTCGAAACGCACGCCATTTGTCTCCGGTTTCGTGAGCCAAACCCAGCCTTTGTTGGCAACGAAAACACGACGCATTCTCAAGTTATCTGAGTCTGCTCTTGAGAGGTGCCGATAATTTTCGCCTCGGGTCTGCGAGGATGGGAGAGGAATCTCGCACCCGATTTTTGCCGCGACATATGCCTTCATCTTCGCCCTGCCAGACTCGGTTGAGATGTCGAATGAAGGCTTTGTGTTTAAGTTGCCGACCGAAAAGATATTCTCGTTGATTGGCTCAAGCTTCTTTTCTTTTTGTAGGCCTCTTTCCGACTTCTGCTCTGGAACTGACTTGACGCGCGAGCGTTGGACCTCCTCTGCCGCAGATTTTTCATGTGGCTCAAATCTAATCTCTTTCGATTCGAGGGTCCAAGTAGTTGAATGATCCACCCCTATTCTCAGTGGATTCTGTTGAGATAGGTGATTTGAAGGATTTGCAGATTCTTTTGTGACTCTTGTCCGGGAGTCGGAGCAAATGACCACGCATTTTTCCGCGTCACTTGATCCAGAACAGTCATCGCACTCTCGCCCACACGAACTGTGAGCTTCATCATTGCCAACAACACATTCACAACCACAATCTGAGGTGCAATTTTGCCGGCACTTACTTTCGCATATCCCTTCTTTGTCTGAAGAGACAATTTTTACACTCTGAGGTCTCGCTGTTTTGATCTTAGGCTTACGTACCTCTTGATGACGGGGTTCATCAGCTGCTGCGCCTGGGCTTATTTTCGCATCCAAACGCCAATTTGCACCCAAAGCCTTATCGGGGGAAGCGATCTCACGAACCACAGTGGAACTGTTTTTGTCCTCACATTCCTTACTCTGAAAACGGAAACACTCGTTTTGTGAGGGCGAAATCTCCAAATAAGGCCTGAGCGCTAAGGCCCAGGATAAAATGAGAAATTTCAAAGCTTCATATCCAACATTTATTGCTTCCCATATTCTCAAAATTGTGCGGTCGGGCACACTGAGCACTAAGTAGATCAAAATCAAGGTTTGCGACAACGTAAGCCAGACCTCAAAAGCCGTCACCCGTGGAATTGGTTGGGGTGCCTGACATGCTGGTCGGAGGTCGATTAGGTCTGCTAAATGGAAACATTTCTGTACGCTGAGCAAAAATTGTAGATCGTGTAGGTCCTGACTCTCAGCTTGCCGAAGGCAAACTTGTGCAATCTGATAAGCTAATTCCGAAAAGCCAGGCTTGGCCAGGGACATTATGGCTGGGCCGTACCTAATCCAGCAGCTTTGGGCCCTTTGTGTGTCGGAGCACGCCACTAAATTCTGAAAGTGGGCAGCAGTGTCGAGCAGAAATACCTCCTGAGGTTTTTGATAAATTGGCGAGATCGAGGCTATTCCTAGAAAAGCAATGGGAATTAACACGATGCTGAGCATTCTAAGCATTTTCTGGCTCTTGTCGACTTGTGATTGAGATATTTAGAAGAAGCTCGCTTGTTTTGTGTGGAAACTTGATTTGAACTCAAGCTTGTAGACCGGAGGTGAATGGAACGAAAATGATACCCGGTACAAAAATTACCACTATGGATTTATTGGAACACAAACTAGACACAAATCCCGATTGAAAAGTGGCACTGTTGAGATTCGGCGGGGAGGAGCTTTGCAATGCAATGAGGTACAAAAATTGAGATTTCGCATTGGGTTGCAGACTGGCCAGGCAAAAAAAAGACATGTTCACTTTGAGGATGAGGACAAAGGGAGCGACGACCGATATCATCTAAATATTTCTGCATCTCTGAATTAATAATCAGTGTGAATGAGTCTCAAAACATATTCACCCGGATTGAAAAAAAAACGAATTGCTCCTCCAATTGCATTTCGAACACCAGTTGATCATGCACGTTTAAAGCTCTCTATGAGAATAGCCGATGGGAAGTCCACGGGCGAAAAATGAACTGCTTGATCCACCTGATTTTTGAAAAACATCACTTTTATGCTGTATACTAATATACGTTTCAGAATACCACAAGACTAGGTGTACCAACCATCACTCGCTTCTACAGCAAAGCAATATTTGCCCCATCCATTAAGGACATTGTCAAATGCTTTTTCAATCTAGGAGGGTAGCTCTCGTCAAACGACTTGATGTCTTGAAAAGATTGCACAAGGCGAGTGACCACATATGAAGCAGTAGTAAGAGCAGACTGCTGTCCTAAGCAGATCCGCGGGCCTCCGTTGAAAGGAAGAAATGCCCAACCTATTTGCCTTGCAAATGACTCCCCCCAACGCTCCGGTCTAAACACGTGTGCATCCTCGCCATAAAATGATGTGTCTCTGTGAAGAGAGTAGACAACGTAAAAGATAGGTGTTCCCTTTTCGATGAATATAGGGGAGGTTTGCTTGGGGCCGCCTCCACGAGGCAAAGTTGTGTTTTTTGTCGAGACTCTGAAGTTTCTGGGGACAGAAGGATACATTCGCAAGACTTCATTGAGTACCCATTTCATGTACTCACATTTCTTTAGCGACTCAAAAGTAATGTGGGAATAATCTCCCTCTTTACACTCTCCAAAATCTTCGATAACGGCCTTTCTCAATTTCTGATAAACACGTGGATTCTTTGATAGTAAATAGAAGGTAAAGGAAAGCAATCCAGCTGTTGTGTCTCGTGCGGCTAACAAAATGTTCAAACACTGATCCCTCAAAATCTTTGGGTTTCTGGTCTCTTTCACTAGTTCATTCAAAAAAATATAACCCCCACGTGAACTGTTCTCAAGCTCTTCTCTTGATGCCTGAAGTGCCTTGTTAACGTAGAAATTGGTGAATTCGTGGACGATATTATTGCACTTTTCGAATTCTTTCGTGTATCCAAGCCAGTATAAACTCTGGAGATTCACTCTGAGATACATCATGTTTTGAGTATAATCAAAAGCTTGAGCAAAACTTCTTCTGATTATTGGATTGATTTCGCTGTATTGCGTGTCTTTCAAATCACCTACGCCATCACTCAAAGAATTGCAGGATTCTCCAAACAAGAAATCAGTACCATTGTCCACCGTAAATTTGTAGAAAAGTGGCTGAATGTCAAACAGAGCTCCGTTAGTCTTCCTAATTTGCTCGATCAAAATCTTGATGGATGGTTCCAAAGATTGAACGTGCCCTACCTGCTCTTTAGAGAATTGTGGCCTCAACAAAGCCCTCGAGTGTTTCCAACCATCACCGTCAAGGGTGAAAATTCCTTCACCCAAAGTGATACTCAAGCACTTATGGCGAGAGCCAAGAGAAAAATCATTGAACTGAGTGGCGAGAAGTGCTTTGATGTTCTCCGGGTCATGTGTAAGAATTATTTCTTTTCCAGCTAATTTGAGAGAAGCAGTGTTGAGCTTCAACCTCTCCATCTTCTGTTTAAGAAATTCCTGATAATTGCCCTTCTTACTTTCATTGAGCGTTTCATATAAGAATTGAAATCCAAATAGCCAATCGCCTCTTCTTGGAGCCGATTCCGCCTTGTGAATTTTGCATAGGATGTAGAATCTCACCCTCGATACTATCAAGAGCATTACCAACACTTCCACGAACTGAACATACCATGGTTGCAGCCAAAACCTGGTCATCATTAGTAGGTCTATCATTTTCGTTAAACCGATGTTTTCCAGGATGATCACAACCAAAAGCTTATGGAGAGCTATGCACAATAAACCAGGAGAGCTCAAGAGGCAACCTTTGTCACTTCTCCCTATTTATACTATTTTTCATACTCACGTTAGTTGTGTCAATGGAGGTTGCCTGCGCGGGGCCCGCCTGAGGCGTTTGACTCTTCAATTGTGTCGATATGGACTGCATTGTTGAATTTGTGGGTACCACATCGTGCCTTGCTAACGCCCATTGTCCGCTGTGGCTGAGTAGCTCACATAGGGGCAGGCGACTTGGACATCGATAAGAATTTTATTACATGTTCTCTTTTCTTAACAGAACTGCGAAATCTCGCAGTCCAAGAGGCTGCGAAAGATAAGTGAGACTCGTTTGGTGCCAAATGAGCCCGAACACCGAGGGGATGAACAACGAGCAATTCTCCTTAGCGCAATTTGTTCTAAATTCTCTCGCTCTTTTCTCTGAAGCAGAGGAGCCCTGCCCAGAAAGACACCTTTGCTATTTCTCACGATTCCGGTCCCCTTGGTTGTACTCTTCTTTTCCTGGTATTATGCGGCAGATCCCGAGCATGGCAACCTCTCCCATCTGAGCTATCTCCACAGCCTGTACGCGCATACCCGGTCATTGATTCGCCTCGGCCTTTGAGAACCACATATTTCTTTTCACTATTGAGTGACACTACAGAAAGTCAAGCCATGGCGTTAGACCCTAAAAATGATCCTAAAAGAGAGCCAAAAGTTCCTGCTGGATGGAAGGCGAAGTTCGACGATAAATACAACACGTGGTTTTACGTGAACTTGGACACTAAGAAATCTCAATGGGAGACACCGGAAGGCGGTCACTTCCCTGAGGCTGACACCGAAAAGGCCAACCCACCGCCTTATAGCCCTTCTCAGAGCAAAAGCACAAGCACAGAACAAAGCCGTCACAACCAGACTCTGTACCAGAACCAAAACGAGGCATACCAACAACAGGGCCCACGCAACGGAGGATACCCCCAGCAGGTTAATGGTGGATTCCAGCAACAGCCAAACTATGGCGGATACCCGCAACAGGGCTACGGAGGATATCCTCCCCAAAATTATGGAGGCTACCCACAGCCGGGATATGGGCAGTACCCTCAACAATATCCTCAGCAGTATCCGGCGCAACAGCAAAAAAGCCGAATGGGAGGCGGGGCGGGTATGGCTATGGGTGCTGGTGCTGGTCTCTTAGGAGGCTTGCTCATCGGTGACGCTATCCATGACGCAGAAATGTCAGGATACAGTGAGGGCTACGGTGATGGCTACAACAATGACGATTTTGGCGGAGGTGATTTTGGAGGCGACTTTTAAATAGGGACTCCGGGGCGAACACGAACTCACAGTTGAGTTTTGATAAGCCAAGTCTGATCCAGATTTGACTCACGCGAGATACATCAAGTCACACGTAGTGCTCATTCAGATTAGAAGGATGAACATAGGCAATTGAAAAGTGTTGTGCAAGAAAGAAAGCAGTAACAGACCGACTTTGAGATCATTAGTCTGAACGGTTAAATGTAGCCGGAAATGGAAAAGCTTAGAAAAGGGTGATTCCGACAACGAACTGGTTCCCGTAGTATTGGTGCTAACCAGTGTCGGGCTGTGTAGCTGAAGTTCACTTGTATCGCAAATTGATGATTGCAATTCCACGCGAGTCTAGTATCTGATAAGCTTTAGATGAATACTCAAGAGCCACTTCACTTCTTGTGCATATATTTCTAACCGCAGAAAAAAATTGTTTAAATTCAATTTGCCAAATATTAAAAAATGAGAAAAAGTCCTGTCGTAGCCTGGGCACATCCTAATGCTGGAAATAATGCTGGAAACTACAAGTAGTACGGTCCACACGGAGTGATTCTATGATCTTGAAATTCAGTGGGCCAACGTAATTTATCTATAGGGGCCTGAAACAAAGCCTCACTTGTGACACAGCTACATGAGGTAGTGCCAAAATTATAGGATATAAAGTGCTTTTGTCCTGGTGAAACAACATGCGCCCCCAGTATTTTCCCGTGCATCCGTGCACCTCAACCAACCAAGTGCAAGAGAAATTTCGATTACGCACAGTATTGATACCGAAGACATCCCTTAGAAAACATCGCTCTGGCGCTACCAACATGAGATTCACTAGAGTGTTGAGACAAGTAGAAGAGGTGCTTGTGAAGTCCTCGACTGGCTACCCCATCGGATTGACTGGATACTACCAGCATCCAAACCCAAGACCAGCGTTGATCTCATTGTATAATCACACCCTACAGGTTTTGGAGAAGGATTTCCCGAAGGAATCTGTCTACAGACAATCCGTTGAACAGATGACAAAAAACAGATTGAAGATAGTGGAGGACCACGAAGTCTCTGAGCAAATCGAGAACCAGATTGGAGGTGGTTTGATAGAGGAAATCGTGGTGCAAGCGCACGAGGAATTGACCTTGGCGAAAGAGTTGGGCCTGTTGAAAGCCTGGGAGGAGTTGGAAGAGAAACCTTTGGATGATCAGTGGGTTTACTTTGGCAAAAAGATTTAAGTTTGTCAGAAGCGCCCAATGAGTGCAAACAGATGATAAATGGGAAACCCTGTGAAGGCCGTGCCAAGAAAAGGTACAAGGAGGTCGAAAAAGGTAAAAGCAAGGACCATGTTTTCGTGATGAAAAGTATTCTTACAAATTGGAGTGACGCTATCTCGGAATATTACCCAATCTAATCAATGGGGAGATTCCAGTAGGGAGCCTGCTTGTTGAAGTAAGCCTATAGACAATCTTCGTTTTGATAATATTGATTGAGATAGAAATATAAAGCATCATACGGCAATAACAGATTGATTTGATTCCGTCCAGAAAAGGCTACAAAGCAGCAGATTCGCCTTTTACATTTCGCAGCAAATAGGGCAATATCAACGGGATAACATTTTAACAGCACGAGCTTTGGAAACCTCCGCTGCTTTTTGAAACATCAACTCCGCCAGCGTTTGGTTGAGGCTCGGCGTCGACGTGGTTTTCTTGAATGATTCCGGCTAACTCATAGAAGATAGAGTCGACATTTTCATTAGTCTTAGCCGAGGCCTCCAAAAACGGAATGTTTAACTTGGACGCCAACAGTTGGCCTTGCTCCCTGGAAACCTGCCTGTTCTCCTCATCGTCACTCTTGTTTCCTACCAAGAAGATTTGCGCGTCCTCGTTGGCGTGCTGGGTCACAGTCTGGAACCAGTTTTCGACGTTCTCGAACGTGCGAGCATCAGTGACATCGTAGATCAAAACAATCCCCATAGCACCCCTATAGTAGGCCGTCGTGATGGTTCTGAATCTTTCTTGACCAGCAGTGTCCCAAACCTGTAACTTGATCTTCTTGCCGTTGCTCTCGATAGTTCTGATCTTGAAGTCTATACCAATAGTTGTGATAAATGATGGGTTGAACTTGTCTTCAACGAAACGCAACAACAAGCAAGACTTTCCAACTCCGGAATCTCCCACAAGAAGCAACTTCATGATCATGTCGTACGACCTAGATGGGGCTTTTCCACTCATTTTCTGACTTTGGCTGTTTGGATCTGCTCACGATGGTTGAAGGCAAAAGTATGGAAAGGAACTTGAGAAAGATCAAAAACTAGAATGGATATGAAGTGTACTTATAAAAGAAACGATTCACAAGTTAATGGTAGTCCGAAAGATTTGAGAGGCTTATGGCAAAAATGGGTGTCTTTATCGGTGGCTCAGAAAAGGAGAGACGGCATACTTGTTAGCGGAGGGTCTGGCACGAGGGACGTGACTGCCCCATTAATTCTTGCACATAACCGATTTGGTCGTACATGAAATCTTCTTTTAGACAATTGACGGATAGACGGAGATATATAAATCACATTGATGAAACTAGGAGAAGTGCCGAAACCGAGTCAAGAGCATCAAAGTAGAAAGAGACCAAAAAGTTGTTAGAAGTCGCTTGGTAGAGATTTCACGCAGTGGCGGATGCATCTCTCCTGGAGTCTCCGTTCGTAATACTCGTTCGTACATTATCGCTGTATACCCAAACTCTGTTCCGAAGACAAGTCAACGCCTCTTTACAAAAACACCTCAGCATTGATTTCCACAGAAGAAGCAGCATATGGAATCTCAAAGTGACTCAAAACCTCCGGATGCAAAACACCTATAGCACCGATATGCTTTGGCTCTGCATTCTCCGAGCTTCTGAAAAACACCTTAGCTCCTCTCCCAGGGAAAAATGTCGCGTTGTCTTTGTCTTCTTCAATCCAGAAACCTCTTCTTTTGTCCTCCTTAGGGTGTTCGATCCACGGAGTTCTCAAAGTCTGCATGATCTTACCTAACAAACCTTGAACGAACTCAAATCCAGAGGCTTTACCTGCGTAAATGGCAGACCAGTTTCTCTGATTTATGGCCCCTCTCTCCAATTCTGGCTTCTTCAACACAATGTCTCCACACTCAAACACTTTGATGGGCAAAGAATGTCTTCTATTCTCCTTGATTGTTTTGAGGATTCCGGGAATCAAAGTGGTTCTGACAACCTGGTATTCGATAGTCTTCGGATTCTCCAACTTGACTGCTTGTTTGTTGTCGTCAATTTGTCTTAAGAATTTGAAGTTCTCGTCATGAGAGCACAATGTCAATGGCAAGACTTCCAAATATCCAGCTTGAGCAGATGCAATCCTGAGTATGTCACCCACCTTGTTAATTGGCAATGGTGCAGCCACGAGGGAATCGCTTTGAGCTTTGGTTTTCTCGAGGTTGTTGAAGCCATATCCAATGGCTGCGTCTTCCATGATATCGCATTGATGCAAGATGTCGGATCTAGTGATTGGTACCTCGACAGAAAGGTGCTTGTTGTCTGACGTCTTAGCCTTCAAAGACATCTTTCTCAAAAGTTGGGCAATTTCGTCGCCTGAGTACTTTAAGCCCAAACAAGAATTGATGTACTCGATGTCTGCCTCAAATTTTCTTGGGGTAATATTAGGACTGACTCTGTCTTCTGCGTTGTGTGAGGAGACAATTTTGACAGGCTCGATTTCAAATTTTGTCTCGGAGTATGCGGAGAACATGGCCACCATTTGATTGATGACAATGTCCGTTTTCGTCCTATCCGTACCAGTGACCTCTATAAATACATTCCTGGTGTTCAAAGAAATCTTGGAGTGGTCGGAGTTAATGATGGGTGGCAAGGAACACACGGTTCTCTTGGAATCAAAAATAACAGGATACACTGGGGAGTCTTTGATAATGTGCAAGTACTTTCCTAAATTTTTGTCCTTCTCGTAAAACTCCATTAGTTCGGATCCATTCATTTTTTTCTCTTGGTTTAAGGGGGTGAAGATGATGTCTTTTGGAGCCAACGCCTCGTACGTGAAAGGAGGAGTCAATTTGTCCAAGTCGTGGGTACCAATCGCAACCAAAGTTCTGTTACGACACAAGTTTGTATGCAACTTATCTTGCAAAGCAATAAAAGAGGCATAGCGTCTGTCGTCGAAAGTAACGCCCTTCAAGATGGCAGCGGCAGCGAATGGTCTAATTTGCTCGGTGGACTTGTCGATGGTCAACTTAACATTTGGGTTCTCTGGCTTCAAAGTGAAGTTAGCAGCTTCAGTTCTACCCAAAAACTCATTCAATGCTTGCGCAATACCCTCTATACATAACATATCATATCTGTTCGCTGGGATCTCGATCTTAAGTTGGGGTCTCTCATCTATTTGGCATTCATCGGTTGTATCTTCATCCAATTCGATACCGAAATCGAAACACAACTCATCGAATTCCTCGGTAGTATACTCTCTACCCAAGAGCTTGTAGAGATCAGCTTTGTCAACAGGAATTGTTGGCATTTTGAGAGATGTATCTGATTCTGGCAGAGATCGCAGTTGGAAAAACTTCAAAAAAAAATTTAGTCATAGATATTAGTACTGGTAATTACGCGCGCTGAAGGTATCAAAAGCGAACGCGCGCGTAAGCCTCAGTATGTATTTAAATGTCAGACGTAAGCTAGTGCAAAAAACTAGAACAGAATTGGTTCCCTTGGAAAGTATTATCGAAAGCTTCCAGAACACACACCTTGTTTGAGTCAAGCCATAAGACAAGAGGAAGATGAGGCCATCATGAAGTATCGCGCAGACTTCTCCTCAGGCCAATTCATTTTTGGTCTTCCGACTTTTTCAAAGATCCAAGTTTGCTACCTAGACTTTTGAAAACAGAGGAGTTTTGTTCTGCCTCTTCATCAATCTCTTCATTGACGCGGAGCTGCGGAATTTCATCATCAACGTGTTTTCGAAGTTCTTCCAAGGTCTTACCAGACGCTTCGTTACCAATTTTTTCAATGTCATGCACCTCCTGTATTAAGGCGTTGACATCAAAGACATTCTCGTGGAGTAGCCTCTCTTCCTTGCTTCTTTTTGTGCCAGTGGTTTGATGCACATTTGACTCATCGTATTCTTCAAACTTGTCGTTTGAAGTTCCTTTCTCGACTTGCTCAGATTCATCGTAAAGTTCCCACCAATTCTTTTGTTTTGGCTTGAACCAGTCTTTCCAAGACTTTTGCTTGGATTTTTCATCCTGTACTTCTTTTTCCATTTTGGCTCTCGCCTCGTCAAACTCGCTGAGCAACTTTCTCTGTCTTTCTTTTTGCTCGATGTCTGGCTCCTCGATCTCTGCAAATTCCTCACTGAGAATCTCCCAGTCAAGCGCCTTCAAAATTTTTGGAATGGCCTTTCTGTAGGACATGTGTCCTTCCACATACTCAGTGCAATCAAAATTCTCAACACCAGGTATGTTTTTGATGGGTGATATGCCACTCACAGTCAGTAGACCACCACCAGTTGCTCTAAACAAGTAGCCCAAAATCCAATCATTTCTAGTGTAACCATTGATGAATCTACCACTCACGACAGATCTCGCTAGCGTAATTTGGTCATACTTCACCGTGGCAGGATTTCCAAGAATAATGACGTTGTCGATTAGACCAAAACCTCCACGATTAGCCAATTCGATCAAACAGGAGTAAATCAAACGGGAACCAAGAGAAAATCCTACCAACGTTATCGGGCGTACCCCCATGTTTCCAGAAATGAGAGTGTCCGCTAAAATTTTACCAGCTTTCCAGGCTCTATCTAAAGAGACGTTCCAAGGATTGTCCAACAAATAGGACAACTTGGAGAGCATCATCGGCAACTGGATGGCAGACATCAAAGCAGTCAATATTGTTGCACCGAGAATTTGTTGGATAGACGTACTTAAAGCTTCTGAGGCAAGGATCCCTATAGTTTGGCCCATGGATTTCAACATTTCTGGCTCCCACAAAAGTGAAAACATGTCTCCCATAACAGGATCGACGGTTGAAAAAGGTAGTCTCACATCATCCATTTCACCATTCATCCATCCAGAAACTGTGATTATTAGATTTGACCGTTTATTATTGTGAAGTGGCTTCATTTCAAATGTGTTGACATCGCCCATTCGCCGAGCACCGGCCTTGTTCCCGACCTTGGCACCAATCGCAACACCACCAGTAGTGATTGCTACACTTCCTCCCACGCCAGCGAGGAATCCACCTGTTCCGGAAATGCCCACAGTAGTGAGCCCTGCAGCCAAACCAGCACCTATCACGGGCGCCAATAAACCGGCCGAGAGTCCGATGGCCAAAGATCCACCCAAAGTGGCTAAGCCAATGTAAGTTAGCCTCTTACGTCGGTTCTTCTGTATGTGTTTCTCGATAAACAGCCTGTCTCGCAATTTATCGTCTTTGTTCTCGATCGTCTTGTTGCTTGTATCCATTTCCAAACTCTCAACAAATCTTCTCTCAAACTGTTGCATTTCGAGTTTTGATATGTTCAAGTTTGAGAAGAATCTAAACAAAAGTGTTCTGGAGCGGCTGTCATAGTATCCGTCGCTCAACAAGAGCAAGAATAAATCACAGGCAAGCACCCAGCGAAGATCAAACCCTTCAACCTCTTTTTCCAACTTCGGGTTTTTTAGGTCCAACAGGAGCAAACTCTTCATGAGATCGCTGGTCTCCACACCATGCATGCTTAGATTGGCAATCATTTGTTGTTCCGCTTGCGTGATTTCTAAATGATCGAAAAGTTTGGACATGATATACATTGTCCAATTTGCAAAGTTTTTTTGGCTGAGGTTGAGCTTCTTGGCCACCTTGTTTGTCGTCCTCTGATTTAGCAAAGCCAAGTCCGTGGCCATTTCCACGGTGATGAGTTTAATGATGCCAATATATGCAAATTTCTGAGAGTCTGTCAACATGCCTCGAGTTCCAGCAAGAGTTTCGTCAGAATCCACATTCTCGGTATCGTCATCAAACTCCTCCTCGAGATCCTCGGGCGAACTCGTATGAGGCACCGAAGAGGAATAGCTCCGAAACAAAAAATCCGTTTTTTTATCTAGATTTGCGTACTTGATCAACTGTTCTTCTGTGTCAATTTTGGTGTATTCTCTGCGGTTGTCTCCGTCGAACAATCCAAAACCTTGATCATTCGCAAATTCGAGATTACCCATTTCATCATAGTAATTTTCCTCCGTAACTTTCTTCATTGAGTTCCATGCAGAAGCTTCAGAGCTGAAGAAGTCGTCCTCTTTCAGAAGTTCCACATTTGTATTGGGAGGTGGATCAGCCTTTTCATCCAGCGTCTCCTTGTCTTTGATATCTTTAAATCCCACAGACCGCGAGGACACGTTCATTTGCTTCCACACCTCGTGAGATTTGGTGCTTTTGCTACCAAGATCAAACTCCACATATGCCTGACCAACATTTTCAACTGGGCCATATTCTTCATCGCTCTCCTCAGATGCGCTTTGGCTGTGACCATCGCAAATGGAGAGACTATCGTACCGTGCAGTTCCAAGCGACGGCAACAGCGGTAGCCTGCCCAAACTTGTCTTTGATGTTCCGTAAGAATCAGCGCGTGATACGGTTTTGGCAAAATCTGGGCCGGAAGTTTCACTTGCCGAGGCAGGTGATTTGCTCATTTCTTGGGGAAAGATGTGTAAGAATGTGGGGGCCAGGTGGATCTCGGGATACGGATCTACAATCGCGCAGTGAATGGGGATGCGCAGTTGCTATACAAAACTGCGAAGCAGAGGGCAGTTGTTCTCCGGCTGATAGAGCGCAAAGCACAGTAAGCACAAAACCAGTTATTTATTCCTTAGAATCGGTCTGAAAGGCTTGAGAGAAACAAAAAACGTGTTTTCTGCCCCGAGCATTCTCAAACTATGAAGGAACTACTCGATGGACTGTTTGTACTATCCTCTCTGTGTCTCTCTTATCATGCTCACCTTATTTTGCGCCAGCATCCGCAGCCGTAGCTAACTAAGATATGAAGTAGTGCAGAGAGTTATTCTACGTCAGATACCTCATAAAAATAGCCTTTTTCTTGAGACTATTAAACCCTATAAACTTGTGCTCTTACGGGTTTGACTTAACTCTTCTTTTCCCTAGATAGTCGAACCAGGAGCTCATACTCTCAAGTTAGGAAACCGCAGGGGAGCGAGGCACCTCAGTTGAACTGGTCTTCTGCTGAGTCTGCCCTTGACCCTCACCGCTTACCCCAGTGTGCGCGCACTACCTCTTGCACAATCAGTGGAACGGGTGTAGGCGAGACAATAGAGAAAAGTCTGCAAGCCATTTTATTTGAAAGCACGCGTTTCTCCATTTGACAGTGATGAGTGAAGACCAAATCAAAAGCGAGGTCTACCCGATTTCGGCAAAAAGCTCGTCTAGCGCTCATCAGAGCCTGGCTGCTACGGTCGATCATCCTCTTTCCTATTCAGACAGCGAATCTCTGGTAGAGCCCAAGGTCGAAGAGGCTTTTGCTCCTGGGAAAGCCAGTGGACACAAACAACTCCACACTAATCAAAACAAGAACGAGATAGATGAAGAGGAGCGCTTGCGGCGCACGCGAGATACTTGGAGAACCATGCTTAAGGTCGTTCCACAAGACGGTGATGCGTCGTACTTGGTGCCCACGCTTTACCTTGAAAAGGTGCTTGGTCTTGAGAAGGCGTCCTCCGTCTCCCAGCTAGTGAGTGTGATCGGTAAGCTAGACTGCTCATCAATTGTTGATGAGTTTGGCGCCTTGCCAGAAGAAGGTACCGAAGCCAATGCTTTCACTCAAATATCTCCGGAGCTATTTCACCAACTCGTCTCCGTGTTTGGTCTCCATGGCGATCCTGTGATCCGCAATATTGTAGTACAAAGCGACGGAAGCGCAGCATTGGAGCGGAATCCGCCGTTTTTCGTGGTGCACGCGCTATCTGAGTCTTCTGTTCTGCCCAAATACTATGGCACTTTTGATCGCTCGAATCAGCAATACAGGTGCTCATTCTCCTTGTCCCAGTCGAAAACCTTTCATCACTTAGTGGACGCGATAAAAACTTGCATGTTCAAGGCCAAGAATATTGACATCAGAGTGTGGTTTGTGAACTCCCAGAAGGTAGAGGAATTGCCGCCCGTAATCCCCGTGTCGATGTTCATCAATGACATCGATGAAAAGAAACTAATACGGCCTGCTATCATGGATACAAGTTTGAGAAGCCAGGGAATCACGTCGTCCAGATTCCATCTTGTGGCTGAAAGTGTAAACAAAACAACCCGCAAGTTTCCTGTGGATCTGGCCATTGCCAACTATGACCTATCATCGTTCGACTCTTCCCTCATTCTCCACTCTGGTGGGAATTTGGGATTGAGCAATCTTGGGAATACGTGCTACATGAACTCAGCGTTGCAGTGCCTCGTCCATCTTCCTGAGATAAATTACTATTTCTTCTTCGACTTGTATGAGCGCGAGTTGAATAGAAGCAATTTGTTGGGAAACAAAGGCGAGGTGGCCGTTGCTTTTTCGAACTTGTTACACAAACTCTTTGATGTTCATACCTCAAGCTCTTCTTATGTCACGCCCAGAGAATTCAAGTATACCATTGGCCGGTACTCATCAATGTTTCATGGATACCAGCAGCAGGACTCCCAAGAATTTCTCAGCTGGTTATTAGATGCTTTACACGAAGATCTCAATCGTATCTACGACAAGCCCTATCTAGAAAAGCCCGAGCTTAAAGATGAAGATGTCGGTAATCCTGCAGCTACCCAGGAACTTGCAAATATTTGCTGGTCTCAGCACACGCAGAGAAACGACTCCATAATTGTTGATTTGTTCACGGGATTGTACCAATCTACGCTAATTTGCCCAGAATGCTCCAAACAATCCATTACTTTTGATCCATTCAATGATTTAACTCTACCCCTTCCCGTTAACAAAAAGTGGTATCATGTTTTCACAATAGTCGATCTCTGTACTGATACGCAGAGATCACCGATTCTGAAATTAGAAGTTGAGCTCACTAAGGCTTCAAACTTCCAGGATTTGGTGGGATATCTAAGCGACTTTCTACAAGTTCCATCGGCGTACTTGTTTTTGTTTGAAGTCTTCAGAAATTACTTTTACAAGAATTTTCAAGAGAATGGGAATGCAAACTCTTTCTTGCCAGTGAGTGAGTTGATTGGTCAAGATGATGACATCATAGTATACATTATTCCACACGACCCATTGAAAGACATAATAATTCCGTTGGTCAATGTTGCTCGTGATGAGGATAAATCGTACAATTTCTCCGAGCCGTTTGGAATACCGTTGTTTGTTGTTCTTGATAAAATTTCCGAGACGTGCAGTTTTGGAACGATCAGAAAAAAGATTGAACAAACCGTGAAACTACTCTCCGATCTGGATATCGAAACGAGATTCGCTGCATTGAAAGGTGATTCGGACAAGACTAACTACTCAACTGATGATTTTCCTCTTTCGAAAAACTCGGTTTCGTTTGAAGATACTGTTATGGTTGATGTGAATCAAAATATCGAGAATGCAGATATTGACTGTTATGACTCAGACGTGTCTTTGGCTAATCCGAACACAAGTGCATCATTCGGTTTTGAAATCAAAGTTTACGAGGAGAAATCACAAAACGGGGCTCTGCTTCAATCTTTCAATAACAGATCAGAGTCTTTTTCGCAAGCATCAGTATCTCATTTAAAAATTCCAAGAGGAAGACCACAGTTCAAAAATCTACCACTCTTGGCAGAAAGGCTTCATGAATCAAAGCGTAATTATTATCACTATCCAGAATATTCAAAGAAGATGAGCTCGAAACAAAGACTCGATGACTCAAACGAAAGACGTCTTTTCGATGGCGAGGATCAAAAAGAAGGAGTATCAGAGTCTCCTCTCTTATCAGAAGCAGAAAAACACAGCTTTGTGGTGGTAGATAGAGATACATCAATTCCGGAGGGTGATGATATTATAACAGATGAGAAGAAAGCCACAGATTCTGAGACTCTTCAAAGTATTTTGGATGATGAAGATATCGATAGTGACACAAATTGGGACAACGTGAATCCTCTTTTTGCATCTGTCGATAATTTTGGGGGGCCGCCAAAACCCTTGAGTGACAATGATGGAAATGCAAGTGACTTGCCCAACTCGGCAGACGAATCAAACACTAAGTCCCTCAGCAAACATCCTTCATTGGTCTCCGAAAAAAGCATGTTGGTGATTGAGTGGAATTCTCTGATTTATACTCAATTTTTCAGTCACGATGAACATCAAGCTTGGAAACACCCAAAAATCATTCCTAACCCAAGACTCGAAGAAAATAAGCGTTTGTTGAACAAGCAACAGAAGTCAACAATTTCACTCTATGATTGCCTTAGAAACTTTAGCACGCCTGAAGTACTCGGTGAACATGATTTATGGTATTGTCCTCGATGCAGGGAGCACAAACGAGCCACGAAAATCATTCAGCTCTGGTCCACTGGAGACTTGTTGACTATACATCTAAAAAGGTTTCAGAGCGCTCGACATTTCAGCGATAAAATTGACATGGTGGTTGACTTCCCAATCGAAGGGTTGGACATGAGTGAGTTTGTGAGTTCGAATCTGCTGCTAGGGGAAGCCTTAATTTATGATTTGGTCGCTGTCGACGAGCACTACGGAGGCCTAGGTGGTGGTCACTATACTGCCTCAGCGAAGAATTTCAGGGATGAAAAGTGGTATAAATTCAATGATGGAAGGGTGATCAAAATAAATAATCCCCAGGATTGTGTAACGGGAGCCGCCTACTTACTATTTTACAAAAAGCGAACCACTTCGGCCTTTGCAGGGGGAAATGGAGTGGAGACTCTTTTGAAAAATGGCCAAAGCGAGTTTGAAACTAAAATTGACAATCTCAAGAGTCATCTGGAGCAAATCATTCAGGAAATCGAGGTATTCAATCACCAGTTGCATAAATCCCAAGAAGAGGACAAGCTAAGCGACGCCGAAGATCTTGGAGTTGAGGGCAATCGTGATAGTGACGAGGACGAGGATTTGTACGCTGATAGCGACCTGAACGAGCAACCAGAAACATCAGGCCTCAGTAGCTCGACTTCCAACAAGAAGTCGAGATCTCCGATGGCAGAGCAATCAATGAAGTTCGAATTCGAGAATCTGCGTAAGCAAAGGCTCATTTCTAAAGGATCAGATCTGCCGCGTTCAGTCAATATTAACATGGGTTACTCATCCTCTGTTTCAAATTTAGCTTCCCCAACAGGATCTGTCGACGAGGATGTTGTCTAGGGTCTAAATACCGAGCGATATAGTGAAATGAAGGTCACAGTCTAGTGGTTAATCGTCTTTAGGTAAATTTATAAATGATGCTACGTCTTGTGTAAAAAGGATGTGAGCAACATGGTTTTACTCAAACGATAATGAGTCAAATGACCTTCGCAGAGTACAGGAATATGTTGCCACGAGCCATGATGGCCGAGCTGCAACCCAAGACTCTGTGTTGCCACATTATCTCGGGTGAGCTCAAGGCCGACTCGCTTGCTCTATAACCTGTCGACGGAGCTACTCTGTTTCAACGCCCCAAGGGACATCGCTGACGTTGGCTCGAAACAAGACGCGACTAGTGCCTGGCAAAGCAAAGTGAAACCGCTCAACCCCGAAGGGGACCAGTTTCTCGATGCCTCACGTCAAAACGGTAAGAGCCGGTGACCACTAAAGGACTGCCGAGTTAAGTGCCGGGAACATCAGACATCAAACTTGCTTCACGAGCGCCGATCTGCTAGAAGATTCACCACAGCGGCAACGAAACAACCGCGAAGGTTTAATCTCACCACGTGCTGGGTTAGTCTCCTAACACAGGTTAGTTAGAGAAGAAAAGAAATTCAATAAGAGTCTTGCGAGCGAGCGCACCTTTTATACTGCCCCAGAGAGGTTAGTGCGTGCACCGAAACTCGTCCTATGCTCATCGCTGCCACGCAGATTACCCGGGCTTACATGCCAGACGCAGTCTTACTAGGGCACAAGAAACGTGATCAGAAGAGCTGTTCCAAGAGGATTATCTTTATAGACCGTCGAGCCACATAGAACCCTCTTCCATTTCAGTGCTTCAGCATTCTAGAAACAGATTTTTGTTTCATACACGTCATTGAGATTTTCATTATCCAACAATTAAGAAAGTAACTCGTGACTTTGGCACCTTACTCAAGAAAGAATATGAGTCTCAAAGCGCTGGCTTATGACCAACGCAGTGTGAAAAAGGCGAATGGGTCGTCTTCGTCGGCGAACGACAACATACCGTTTCACCATGAATACGCTCTCTTGCCTTCCAAAGTGATTGATTTGTTTTTGGAGCAGTTCAAGTACGTTTTGTCCTCCGAAGATCTTCCTCGCATGATTCAATTGGTGAAAGGCCAGCTTTTTCAAAGAGACTACCTCTCAGCTTTCGATAGCGACGACAAACGGTTTGCGTATGCGGCTCGATGGACGCCAGCCAGAGCTTTAGCATATTCTTCATTATTTGCCTCTTGCCCAGAAATCTCGGCATTGTTCAATGACCCAAATAAGCAAAGTCGGGTATTGTGCATTGGTGGTGGAGCCGCATCGGAGCTAGTTGGCTTGGCCTCAGTGTTTTGTTGTCTCAAGATTCCAAATGGAGACACGCCGTCGTCTCTCCATATGGACATCATCGATATTGCCGATTGGTCCTCAATTGTTAATAACGTGACGTCATATGTTCAAAATAAATGGCTTTACAGTGCCTCTAAGTTGAGTGCGCAGTTTAAGCTTGGTGATGTGTTAACTCAAACTGCAGAGCAGTTGCAACTTTCCCAATTGGACTTAATCACCCTTCTTTTCACTACAAACGAATTGTTTTGCGTGAAAAGGACAGAAACCATCAAATTCTTGCAATCATTAAGTTCTAATTGTCGGGAGGGAGCATTGCTTTTAATCACAGAAAGCGCAGGCTCTTACTCTCATATAACTATTGGCCTGAAAAAGTTTCCGGTTCAGTTTCTCATCGATACCATTTTGGTCGGCAAACCGGGGATTGGAGATGGGCCGTGGGAAATTGTGAATCAGAGCGAAAGCTGCTGGTACAGAATCAACGAGAGGGAAGTCTCGTATCCTGTTAAATTGGAGAACATGAGATTTTTCTATCGTTTGTATAGAAAGAAGTGAGAGAGCTGATCAAAGGGACAATTTGCCCAAATCTTTTTCGAGGTCTTCAGCCAACTTTTGACTCTCTTTCGCCGCTTTATTATCATCGGCATTTGCATTTTCATCGCCAGGCTTCTTTGCCTCAGGAGCCTCTACAATACTGCTAGCAGATTCTGCTTTGTTCCATTTGGACTTTTCATCAAACTTCTTTCTCTCATTCGCAATGAGTTCCTCAAGCTGATGTTCCCAACCGAACGCCCTGGCTAAAGCCTCGGCCACAGCATCGCAATCCTCCTTGAGAATAAGATCGGACTTTCTTTTTTTTGCTTTGAAATCGCCAACAACTTCATTGTTCACCAATACTCTTAAGGAAGATTTGCTGCACTCGGCAGGTAGCCCGGCAAATGGATAAACAGTAAGGGAGGTCCCAGCCACAATAGCTACCTCAACATTTTCGCCATCGTCTTTCCACGTATCAAAGAATCGAATCGGCAAGGCCTCTCCGAAAAATACAATATCTGGCTTGACGTATCCTTCACATTTATTACACCGAGGAATACCATCATTTCTCGACTTGTCGTTCATAAGATTTACCAATCTTTCCGTCTCCATGGGCTCAGCACAGTCAATGCAGTGATTAGTAGCAAAAGAGCCATGTGCAGCAACAATTTTATCTGGATTTATACCTACTATGCTCTCCATTGTATCTATATTCTGTGTGTAAATTCTTGCTAATAGCTCATTGTCCTGGAAGAGCTTGAGAAGAAAATGGAACTTGGAAGGAAAGAATTTTCCCGGATATAGCTCGTCACATAGCGTATAAAAAGCTTTTGGATCGTCTCTAAAATAATCGATGTCAAACACTGCTTCAGGGTACGGAATATTCAACTTTTTAAGATTAGCGTAGAGCCCTGTCTTTGGGCTTCTGAAATCCGGGATTCCGCAGGATGTTGAGATGCCTGCACCAAGAAAAAAAGTCACTTTCTTCTTGTCTCTCAAGGCCTTTACAAGCGGTGCCAATTGTATTTCGAGAGACAGCATTCTTGTGCATCAAGAAGAGTGGAGGATGTTAGATCTCAGGGCTGAGAATAAGACCGGAGCCAGCCTAGAGCCAACTGCAGAGTGACGGTACGCGAGATTTGGCCCATGCGGTTGATGCCAATTTGTGTGCGCTCGCCCAGGACTGGACTTACAAGATACCAGACTGGGGCCACACTCAAGAGTCCCAGATTCTCAGTTTAAACAACATATTTTCTTAGTTGGTAAATACAAAAAAATAGAAAAAAAGGAAGAGAGAAATGAATAGAGGGGCCTCATTAATTGTTTGTTGTTATGCTAAAAAGGGCTCCTTTAATACACCATTAAGCTTGAATTTTTGAGCGCAAGGCTTCAAGAGCTTTGGGGCCAAAGTTGATGCGGCGAGACGTTTAGCAAGAAAGAGACTTATGCATGAGGCGCGAAACGTCATTTCGTCGGTGCGCCCTATAAGTTTTGCCTTTCAAAGAACAAGATCTTCTTTCACAAAGCACCCGATGAAGGTAAGTAACATTTTGTTTTTCAAGCATCCGGACTTCAACCGTAACTAACCAAGAAAAGCAAAGAATCACTTCATTAGACCTTCGCATCATCACTGGTGAACTACAAGAGAGTGTTTTGAATTACAGATTGCAAAATATCTATAGTGTAGTGGGTTCTTCCAGACAATATGTGTTGAAATTCTCCGTGCCTGACTCGAAGAAGACCATAGTTGTTGATTGTGGCAACAAGCTTCATTTGTCTGACTTTGACAGACCAACGGCTCCTGCACCCTCAAACTTCGTCACGAAATTGAGAAAGCATTTGAAAACTAGGCGATTGAGTCTGCTTCAACAAGTTGGCAACGACCGTGTGCTCGTCTTCCAATTCTCAGATGGCCTCTTCTACCTCGTGTTAGAGTTTTTCTCGGCTGGAAACATTTTATTGTTGGATCACGAGAGAAAGATTTTGGCCTTGCACAGGTTGGTGAACGACTTGGGCCCAGAGAATGATAAGTATGCTGTCAATGAGGTTTACAAAATGTTTGACATCTCTTTATTTGAGGACCCGGAACCATATCAAACAGAGGTCATCGGTGCCTCTCAAATCAACGCTTGGATAGCTGATCATAAGAGTAAATTATCCACCGCAGCCTCAGATAAGAAAAAGAAGGTTTTCTCCATTCACAAACTCCTCTTCGTGAACGCGAGCTACTTGTCTAGTGACTTAATTCTCAAGGCTCTCGCTGTGAGCGAAATTGATGCATCACAATCTTGCCTCGCTCTAGAAGATGATGAGGGTCTCCTATCTAAGACTATTAAAGCCCTCGAGATGGCCCGAACAGAATACGAGGGTCTTCTCGAAGCCGCAAAGAACGGATCATCTGAAGGAACTATTGTTGAGAAAAAGAATCATTTATACAATCCAGAGGATAAAGATTCACTCGAGTACACTTTCGATGAATTTCACCCATTCCCTCCTCACAAAACTAAGCCAGGTGTTCGTTTTCATACAGTGAAAGGATACAACCAAACTGTTGACAGCTTCTTCTCTACCATAGAATCTACTAAGTATGCTTTGCGCATTGAGAGCCAGAAACAACATGCAGAGAAACGATTGAACAATGCAAGGAGCGAAAGAGACAAACAAATACTGCTGTTGTTAACTCAGCAGGAGGTCAATGAGAAAAAGGGAAATACGATCATATACCATTCTCAACTAGTCGAAGAGTGCAAAGAATATTTGCAAGTCATGATAAATAAGCAAATGGATTGGACTGACATTGAAAACATCATCAAGTTCGATGCAGCAAAAAACAAAGGGAAAGCCAAACATTTTAGATTGCCCCTCAATTTGCTCGAAAACAAGGTGAAGCTAGCATTGCCTGATCCTGAAGCAACGGCCGAAGTTCCGGAGAATAAGGGGGCCAATTCAGATGAATCATCTTCAGACTCTGAATCAGAAGAGTCTAGATCAGATTCAGACTCCGAATCAGACTCTTCCGAGTCTGAATCAGAAACAGGTTCGGATGCAGAGTCAGTCGAAAGCTTCGAACCGCGAAAGGTCAAAAAGAATAGAGCTACAAGAAAAAAACAACTGGCTATACCAACCATTACGGTCGAGATTGATTTAACGCTTTCCTCTTTTGCTAATGCGCGACTTTATTTTGATTCCAAGAAAGTTGCCGTAAGTAAGCAAAATAAAGTTGAAAAAAACTCTGGAATGGCTTTGAAAAATGCGCAGAAAAAAATACAGAATGATCTCGCAAAAAATCTCAAAAACGAGAGCGATACCCTTCGGTCCATTCGTCCAAAATACTGGTTTGAGAAATATTACTGGTTCGTAACTTCTGACAATTATTTGTGTTTAGCAGGCCGTGATGATTCGCAAGTCGATATGATTTACTACAGACACTTCAGTGACAATGGGTACCTTGTGTCGTCTGACATGGAAGGCTCCTTGAACGTCTTTATTCTCAATCCTTTCCCGGGCGAGGATGTGTCTCCGACTACGTTGTTTCAAGCAGGTATATTCGCAATGCTGACTTCTGCAGCATGGAACGGAAAAGTAAGCTCATCCGCTTGGTGGCTTAGAGGAAATGAAATAACCAAAAAGGAGTTCGACAATTCTTTATTGGGCCCAGGTCGTCTTGCTTACAAGGGCAAGAAAAATTTCATGCCACCTTCTCAATTGGTGATGGGCTTCGGTTTGTACTGGCTAGGCAATGAGGAAACTGCGGCAAAATACACCAAGTCTAGAGTTGATCGTCAATCCGAGCACGGATTGAAAATCGAAATCACCAACAAGAAAAAAGACCTTGAAATTATCACCACCCGGAAAGATAAATGCCAAGAAGAAACGTCTAGGGCGACGAACCAATCTATCGAGCACGAAAACACATTAGATGACAGTGATTCGCTTCTGTCTCGACCTGATGATACTGGCAACAACGTGAGACCATCGGTAAACCCCACAAAACCTGTCCGGGGAAAGAAGGCTAAAATGAAAAAAATTAATGAGAAATATGCCGATCAAGATGAAGAGGAAAGAAGGTTGAGAATGGAGGCTCTAGGCACGCTCAAGCAAGTTGAGGCCTTGGAAAAGAAGAAAATAGAAGAAGCTGAGCGCCAGGCCGAGATCCAGAGGACAAAGTATGCTGCGGCCAAAAGGGGCGCTCAAAGGGAGCAGAAAGCCGAGGAAAGAGAATTGCAGAAGTATTTGGAGGGCGATGGTGACGAGGACGAGATCACTTACTTAGAGATGCTTGACTCTCTCATTCCAAAGCCGGGCAAGTCTGACGAAATTGCTACA
This sequence comes from Metschnikowia anglica, assembly GCA_030573055.1. NCBI lineage: Eukaryota > Fungi > Ascomycota > Pichiomycetes > Serinales > Metschnikowiaceae > Metschnikowia > Metschnikowia anglica. The sequence continues at coordinate 169,700 of JAJMCP010000023.1, forward strand.
GCGGTTCCGGTCTTTGCTCCGTGGTCTGCATTGAGCAAGTTCAAGTACAAGACCAAGATTCAGCCGGGCATGGCCAAGAAAGGCAAGAGCGTGACGGAATCATTAAACTACTTCGCAAACAGAAAAGTGGACGTTCTGAGGGAGGACCTCGATGTTGATTGGCCTGAAGAACACGATATCATTAAGTCGCTCAAGTCTAATGATTTGATCGGAGTTATCGCGGTTAATAAGTTGAAATTGGTATTGCCTGGAGGAACTGCGTCGGACAGCAAAGGCAAGAAAGGTGCCAAGAAGGGAAAAAGATAAACTGACAATGCGCAATCTAGCTTGAGACTGCAGTACTATATTTTACGAGAAACTCATGCAGAATTAAATATGTAGACTAAGATCACGAAAAGCTAAAACAAGGAATCAGATAAAAAAAAACTCACTTTCACACCCTTCAAGCGCATAAACTGGCCGTAGGCATGCACGGAGTGCGCACAAGCACCTTCAGCTTTGCTTGATCTTGTGACTAGTCTCCGCCAAAGAATCATCGTGATTTGAGAATATCGAGATTCACTCAGAAGCGGGCGGCTGTTGAAATACTATTCAATGATCTAAAAGCACGACTCTTTTGTGGAATCAGGTCTGTAAATCCGTTAAATGTCCCGTCGATGAGAGAAATTTACTTATGGTTGCTCCTTGTGTGCCTTTCATTTGAGTGAAGCAAACTTTCGAAGAACGAGCAATCTCGGGCCTTTGTGAAAAGAAAAAAACAGCCTATACTTGAAACTCTCACCATGAAGGCCGCATCGGTGCTATTTCTGCGATTAACCAACTTCGGTCTCGAAGCAATTCGCCAAGATAAAGGATACAGCCCAGAATGTGCCAGAGGCATGTTTTCTCGATGACACCAGCAAGCTATGTCAGATTAAGGCGCGTAAGAACTCGCCGATTTTCTCCAGAAGACTCTTGAAGAAAATATCATCCATCTTGACAAAGTCAACGGTGTAATTGAATGACCTTAACAGACTGTTCAGCTTGTCCAATCCAAAATATTCTCAAAATTCCATGAGGCGCACAGGCAAGTACACAATTAACTCGTTTTACGACCTTGTGCATCTCCAGTGCATACTCGATAAGGCGTTTGCAGCTTGCATTAACCTAAAACAAGAGGCAATTCTCGACTATAAATATCGACATGGATCGCAATGAATTTCTGATCCAAGGATTCTTCGGAGAAGCAACTACGCGAGGAATTGCTTGCTTAGATACTGTCTTTTCCAGGAAAACGCATTTGAAAGTTCAGAGCAAAGAAAAGAATGGTTGCAATTTCTAAACTCATTAACAATGGGCTTCTTCTCGTGGGGCAGCAATTCAACAGAGAATTGGCCACTCCTGAGCAGGCCTCTGTGGAGTCTTACAATGTTGTTAGATACTTGGGCGGTTCCGGGCCATATGTTCAACATCCTGGATTCGGAATTTCGACAGACATTCCAGATCAATGCACTTTGGAGCAAGTCCATTTGATGTCTAGGCACGGAGAGAGATTCCCCACGCTGAGTACCGGGAGAAAGTTGGAGACAATTATGGAAAAAGTAAAGGCTCACAATCAAACGTTCAACGGCCATTTGGGGTTCTTTAATGACTACACTTACTTTGTTGAAGACGCCAGTCTCTACGAGAAAGAAACAACGCCAATGAACTCCGAAGGTACTTTTTCAGGCACCACTGATGCAATGAAACACGGGCTGACTTTCAGAGCAAAGTACGGCTCTCTTTTCAATGCATCTGAAGAGACTCTCAATGTTTTCACCGCCAATTCGGCAAGGGTGCGCCAAACGAGTAACTATTTCGCTAGAGGCTTCATGGGTGATGAATACAGTGATGATGCTGTCAAATATTACGTCCTTGATGAGGATGCCAGCATGGGCGCCAATTCGATGACACCAAGTTACGGATGCCTTGATTACAAGTGGGATATAAATAAGGATATTGTTGCGGAATACGACGAGTCGTACTTGGAAGAAGCAAGAGACAGACTATTGCAAGGAAACGAAGAATTCAACTTAACTACTTCTGACGTGAAGAATTTGTTCCAGTGGTGTGCATACGAAATCAATGTCCGTGGCTCTTCTCCAGTTTGTGATCTTTTCACCAACGAAGAGTACGTTCGCTACTCTTACTTCCAGGACTTAGACAACTACTACGCAAATTCCAATGGAAACAACTTGAGCGCCGCTGTCTCTTCCGCATGGTTGAATGCTACCAAAGAATTTTTGATGGAAGATACTCCTGATTATCGCGTGCTCTTGAGCTTTACCCACGACAATGAGATCGAGACCTTCCATGCTGCGCTCGGGCTTTTTCAGCCAGACGAGGATTTGCCTACAGACTACATTCCATTCCCCATCCCTTACTCTCATGTTCAGGTTACTCCTCAGGGTGCCAGAACCATTACTGAAAAGTTCAAGTGTGGCGATGCCTCATATGTGAGGTATGTGATTAATGATGCCGTTATACCCATCAAAAGCTGTCAAAGTGGTCCAGGTTTTTCTTGTGAGCTCTCTGAATTCGAAAGCTACATTGAAACGAGACTAGAGGACAACGAGTACGAAACCAACTGTGGAATCAACTCTTCCTTGCCTTCCACTGTATCTTTTCTCTGGGATTACGCACAAGTAAACTACACCGCCCCTGACGGCAATTTCTAGAAGAGAATGTCAATTTAGAAAATAACAAGACTACCGTTTAAAATAAAAAGTCACAGATTTTCCTTTTACGTCAAAGACACTCCATATTTCCAAAGTCAAGGCTGAAAGTCAAGACCCAAACACAGCTGAGGTATGATCACGCCATAAACCCCAGATATTCGTTTAAATACACAATATTAGAACTTTCCGTTATCACGTTGATTCATGATGACCGATTCATGAACTTTCGTTAATAGTCATAGCACTGCTCAGTCAAACTGGCTCAAAAGCACTCTTGTTGCTCTTTGTTGAGCTTGACACTTAATCACCCAAAACGGTTTTATCTAATCTCCACGCAAAGCACGCACAACGGCTGGTCGCCTCATCATATACTTTGTCCATTTGTAAACCTCTGGAAACTCTACCTTTAAATTAATGCCTATGCGGTCAACGACATTGTTCCATGGAACAAACGACAAGTCAGCGACTGTAGCACGATCGCCTACGAGCCAAACAGGATAATCAAAATACCTTGAAGAGCTCAAAGGCGTCGTTCCGGCAGAGTAGGCGGCTGCATTGTCTCTGTCCAAGTCCATAATCAACGCCTCTCTCCGCTCAGCTAAGGCCATTTCTATAACACCATAAACTCGCCTCACCTCATCGGTATATCTTTCAACAGCGGAGGGAACCGGACAAGAGTGGAAATATCTGAAGTGCAAAGCCTGGCCAATCATTGGGGCATGTCCAGAAGTTTGGAAAAAAAGCCAAGAGGAGATCTGAGATTGCTCAACAAGGTTGTTAGACCAAAGTGGGCAGTCGCCTTGCTCTTTTGAATATTTCGAAACCAAGTATAATATTATAGCACCAGACTCCCATATGGAAGTATTCTCATTGTTGTGGTCAATTAAAGCCGGCACACGTGCGTTAGGATTTATAGACACAAATTCCGGAGCTCTTTGCTCGCCGGAATTGAAGTCCAAGAAAATCGTGTTGAATGGGGAGTTGAGTTCCAGCAAGATTATCGCCACTTTGAACCCGTTTGGTGCAGACCGGTGAGAAAAGAGTGTGTAGCCTTCTGTAGGCTGATTAGCAAAAAACCTGCTTATTCTCGATTGCGTAGCAGAGTTTTCCGATGCTTCATTGTGAAGGTGTTGCTGTAGTAAGTTCAAGTTGACAGCGTTTTGTTGTTGGTCGGTAAGAGACACCGACTTCAAGCCAGCACTCAAATTGGAGATTGGACCTCCGCCGTTTGGCTGGTTTCCGGGGCCGGATTCACTGCCATGCTCGTCTGTTTTCTTGATACCCTCCATATGCGCCGAGGTACCTCGTGAAGAAGATGACTATAGGCGATGGTAAATGTTGCGTAGAATTCTTGCGTTCAGAAGTGCGAGCTCAGGAAGACCGTGGACGAGAGACCGTATTGATCAAAGCTGTACAAAGCTTGATGTAATTGCTCTATGATAAGTCTTTGAGTTTTGAATTTTCTGGAGTGAGGTATTCCAAAACTTAAATCAATTATGGCGAGCAATGGCGAGTTCCACTCAAGACGGTGTGCTCGAACTATGTACTATACTGAGAGCTTTGGTGTCTTTGCTCGAACTTTGCTTTTCCTTTGCGGGTGTTTTAGATGAACTGCAGGGACGACCTTTGTCGGAGAGAATCAGGCCAGCCAAAAGCGACGGGGAAAAAAAATGAGGAAAAAACAAAACGAGAATGAAGTATGGGCATCCGTACATTTTACAATCCGGGCCAGTGGACGAGGCTCGCTCTGCACCGATGCCAAAAATGAATCAGACCAACTCCAAAAAGAGTAAAATAGAATAGAAAACTAAAATGCAAAAATAAAGCAAAAAAAAAAATATCACAAAAAACTATGCGGAGATAAGACCCCACAAAAAACGTCCGAGGGAGAAAGAGGCCAGGACTTCAATTAGCCTGATCGAGACAAGTTCACTAACTATATTTGAAACGTTGCATTTCGAGATGAAATCCGGTAGTCTCGTGTGTTGGTACTCTGGCTCGCATCCTGGAAAACGGTCGGCTCGTTAACGCTGAGAGTTTACAGGCATGTCAAACGCGCGGGGCCCCAGCCAGTGCCAGGGGAGCGGGCCACCGAGAGAAAAAATTAAAAGGAAAAAAGAACACTGTTTCCGTCTTTCACTTTACGCCGAACTTTTGTTTCTTCTTCATTTCGTCTTTCTTTTGTGCCTAAGAGCTGTCCATCATGGAACCGCACGTGGCTGTGCTTGTCTTAGATATCCCAATCCCGGGGGTTGCCGAGGATTTCGGTGATTTTGGCGATAACGCTATCTCGCTCATGAAAGGAAGCAAGTTTCACCTTGTCAAATATCAGGTAGCCTTCGACCTCACGACGGCCAAGAACGACGTACTGAAGACCCAAAATTGTGAGAACACCTTTTCCATTTTGGCGTCGCATATAAGAGATGCAGTTATCAAAGGGGTAATTCTAACCGGCTCCAGAACAGACTCGTTTTTGGAAGGAAATCCATGGTTAGACCAACTCGATAAATTCATTCAAACCACCCTTTTCAACACACCAAATTTTCCTGTGGTAGGCCTTTGCTTTGGTCACCAGGTCCTAGCCAAAAACTTAGGTTGCAAAGTGAACAGAAACTCGACTGAGAACGGATGGGAGGCAGGGACAATGACAATTTCGTTGAACAAGAGCATTTTGGACATTCCAATGTCTCCGTTTCGCTCAGCACTAGTGACAGAGGACGGCAAATTCTTGGAGCATATTAATCTTGTCGAGTTTCATAGGGACATCGTTTATGGAATGCCGCCAACTTCTACACACTCATTATTATCCAGCACTTCTTTTCAAAACCTTGGCAACACCCCGAAATGCTCTATTCAAGGCCTAGTTACGGAATCAGGGCCTATCAAGCTTCTCACCTTCCAAGGACATCCTGAGTTCTCCACTCCAGAGTCTTTAAAAATGCTTGAACTTATGGTAAAAGATAAAAAAATAGACAAGGCAGTTTTCGAGCGTCTGACTTATAACACCAAGAATTTAGAAAACCAGGGTCACATTATTGGGAAAGTAATTCGGGAATTTATAGAGTCATACATTCATTCATAGCATTTTGAAAATAATATGATACTACTGAAAAGACAAAAAAAAACATTTCAATGACTGTCTATATTGATAGCTGATGCATTTATTCGTCGAAAAGTTTTTTGGATGGTGAAACTATCGAAAACCCTTGAAGCTTACCGCCCTGTCCACTTGAAAACCTAGGGACACCGTTGATATGGCCGGACTTTTCTACCCTCTTGCTTAATTTGTGGTTGATCGAGTTGACTTTCTCTAGTTTAGCCTCCAAAGTCTTGATTTTCTCCTGAGCGACCTTAAGTTCGATGTTTCGCGATGACGTCAACTTGGTGATCATTTCCCTTAATTCATCCCTTTGAGTTTTTAGTGACATTATTAAAGCTTGATCATATTCGTGGTAGAAACTTTCGGACTCCAGTTCCAATGGATGATTGATTGATTCTGAGCTTGAATTTGGTCCAGCTTCACTATGTTCCAATCTTAATTTGAGCTCCGCATTCTCCTTCAAGAGCTCATTGAATTTCAGCACCATATCATTTCCAGGATTGTTGGCATTCGCAGCAAGTGCCTCATCGAGTCTATCTTGAAGTTGAATCACCATTTCATTTTTGGCCACCAACTGATTATAAACCTCGTTTTTCTCGTAATCAAGCTTCAACGCGCTGGGGGATTGACCATGCTCGGCCAAAATGGCATGCTCCTCGCTTATGAATCTTAACTTTCTTTCCTTGTTCAATTTCTCCTGCAAGTCGGTGATTATTTTCGACTTTTCAAGCTCTTCACTGGACGTTGACTTTCTAGAGTCTTGAAGTTCTTGAAATCCTGTCTTGGATCTGAGCCGAGCTTCCAAAGCTAATTCACGCCTTATAGAAAAAGCTAGTTCGCTTGTCACCAACTGCAATTCACTTTGTAACTCATTGTTGCAAGTCATGATCGCGAGTTCCTCCTTTGTGAATGATAATGGCTTTGCTACCTTTTGCAGAGTTGCCGATAAAGCTCTTCTTTTGCCATGTCCTTGATCCTCAAAATCGACATCATCTATGGGTGTTTTCCGCGAGCTAGAAAAAGACAATCTTTTCATTAAATTACGAGACTTCGATGAGATAGAAGAAGAGGACACTCTCTTTTCTCTCCTTTCGTCCATATCTTGTGAGGAAGAGGGAATCTCAGCGGCGTTACCGCGAAGAAGTGCACTCGAAGAAGCAAGCCCTTTCATTCGAAGCTTTGAATTGGATCTCGAAACTGATGATTCCCTACTCGCAACTGTTGGAAAAAAGTCAAATACGTTCGAAGTGTTCGAGTTGGAAGCAACATCTAATACTGAGTTCCCCTCTTTCGATTCAACATGATCAGTTACTTGCAAGTTGGCCATTCCAGAAAGTTCGTCAGATTCAGTACTCGAAAGTTTCGACAGAAGTGCCTGACGAGTTTCAGAATTGATTGAGTCTTGTGTTGGATTCGTCTCAGTTTGTTTGGGTGCATCCGTACTATAGCAGGAAAAGTTGCTTTGAGACTCGCTGAATTCTTTCGATTGATGATCCTGATAATCATCCAAGGACCTATCTGCGTTACAGGTGTCACTGGATGCCAAATTTTCGGATTCGGATTCTCTGGAAAGACTTTCAGAGTCTTGGGTTCTCGAAATTGGATCAGATACAATCTCTGCTTGAGACGATGAGGAGGGTGTGCGGAACTGATTGAAGGCTGTGTTTCGAGTTAAACTTTTGAGTTTGAGAGGAGTATTTTTATGCTTCAGCTCTGAACTGTTGTTACTCCCATCTGTTGCGACCGGAACAATTTCAGCCTGCCCTAACCCCAGGTGGCTCGCCTCAATATCTCTCTTTGTCTCAGTGTCCGAGAGTTCAGTGTCCCCATTGGAGCCATTATCCGAAATGTTGGATAGACTTTTAGAGTTTCTTGTTCTGACTGGTTTTTCCGAGAGGTCCGTTTGCTTCTGCGAACAAACTTCTTCATGTGTGGCTCTTGGGTTACTGGAGTTCCTTCCTTGCGGGCTAAACAAATCAAGCTTTCTGACACGCATTGAGTTGGACTTCTTGACCGTTGATTTTCTAGAATTTTGTGTACTGCGCTCGTCTTCAAAATTGTAAACATGCTCATTATCCGAGAGAGGTCCTGGCATAGGTATTGAAGTGTTGGCTGAAGCGCCCAACTTAGAAGAAGAAGTCCTTGAATTGGACTCATTGCCTTTTTCCTCGTCTTCTTCTTCTTCTACGACGTTCATGAGAGACTCTGTTGATGCTTCGTCCATAGGTGGCACTTGACTTCGCTGAGTTTGCAAGTATTGTGTTTGGTCTGCTCCCGCCATTTGAAATTGAGGATTAAAGTTGTGTTGTTGAAACAAATTCCGGGGGGCATTCGGAGCGATCCCCATCGTGAACCTTTGATTTCCAGGCGGTAAGCCTGGCCCGTTGGTCATGGACTGAGCTCTTTGCCCGTAATGCCCATTTTGAGGCATAGACATTCCCATGCCATTGTTGGTTAGTGAATTTGCTCTATAGCCCTGCGGATTGTTTCTATATGGTTGGGGCGCACCTGATCGTAAGGACATTGTGTGATTGTTTCCCTGATATGGAAACAGCGGGCTTCCTGGCCCATTCGATTGCCATTGTGGATGCATGGAATTTTGATTTGCAGGACGGCCCAAGTATGGACTAGCATTTTGAGACATATGAGGCTGGCCAGTGTAATTCTGTGAGAATGGGGGACCTTGTCCGTTCATGACCGGATGAGGCCTTTGCGGACTGGGCCCAGGGCCATAGCCATACCCTGGGTTCTGCGGGCCCCTAAGCATGGCGTTTGAGTTGAGAGACATAGCTCGAGAGTTCGGAGCACCCATACCATTCAAGGGGTTTCCCAACGAATTAGCTCGACTAGCGGGAGAACTTGTGAATGACATCGATCGTGGGTCTTGATCGGACATGGGATTCCCGCTGCCAGCAAGCGACATGGCACGGGCTCCCTGGGCCAAACTCAATTTCTTCTGGTGATTCATATATTTTCTGTACTGGACATTATTGAGACTCTTGGCACCACCGGGCTTGGGCATACCCATGACGGGAATGATTGGAGCAGTGTCTATGCTGCTAAACGCCGAAGTGTTGTATCGACCAGAACCCCTTAGATGCGTAATGTCGTTAAATGACATGTCAGCACTCGGATAATCGCCAATATCCGCACCAGTATCTTCATCAAAATGGCCACCCTGGTTGCTTTTCCTGCGAAAGAATCTTTGCATGGACATAGAGTTCATGGACGCCTTTCGCGACGAAGCACCGCTAGGATACGCTGAGGATTCGAGAATAGGGGTGACCAAGTCATGATTAGAGTAATTCCCATAGCTCTGTTGACCACCTATATGTGGGTCAGGCATGGGCTGACCCTGAAAGTAGTTATTCTGAAGTTGTACTGGAGGGGGAGCGCCTGGATGTTGCAGCCTTCCACTAGCAGCAAATTCAGACATGGCGTGGACGTCGGATTGCTCAGGGAGGCTATTCTCGCTGGCTAAAAGTTGCAGTCTCATCTGGGCTTTCGAAACATCCATGGTTATAAAGATAAGGTGAAAGAAAGTTTCAGCGTCCGAGGATAGTTCAAAATGAGAAACACAAATCCAATCTAAAGCAATAGACACGAGAGATTACACTGACGTGAATGGGAATATGAAGGCGTGTTTAGTGGGCTTAACAAATGGCAAATGTCGGGAATTGTCCTGCTCAGCACGCAAGTAATGAGGTATGTGCCGGCTCAATATATAAAGTTTCTGAATGCAGCACACTGGTAAAGAAAGAGCAGCGTGCACCAGTTTACAGACTCAGAGAAGAGAACAAACTTTGCTAGCCGGTCCTGTAAAAGTAATGTGAATGATTCACGCTTTCGAGGATACGAGCGAATATTCAGCTGGGGAAAAGAAGAGTGTGGTGAAGCAGCAGGCAGGACAAAAGATCGAGCGGCCCATGTCACGTGAGAAAGCTCTTTTTTTTTCCTTTTTTTTTTTTTTTTGTTTCTTTTGCTTCATTCCATTTTCCCGCACTTCTTCCGTATTCGGCGAGGGGAGCCTTGCAAATTAAGTTCTGAGACAGCAGAGAATGTATGGGCCCAGGCCTGGAACAGATAACGCGCTCAATCCGAGGCACGCGCACTGTACGGCCTAAACTATGAAAGAACTGGAAAATTGAAACGAGAGTTAAGCAGACAGATGCAACAATCATATAGTCACGTTATCTGAGATGTTTCTTTAATCAATTCGAGCCGACTACGGACTTCTTCAGGGGAAATCGTCTCGCCTCATTTCGGGCCACCGCAGTGCCTCAAAGGTGCACTTGGTGAACACTGCGGGTCCAAGTTTCAGGCGAGCGCACTCCAGACATTACTTTTCAGCCGGAGACAGTGATAGCAGATAAAAACCGGTGATAAATTTAGACCATAAACTGCTGAGTTTGTGTTAGTCGGTGTTTACGCAGCCTAGGCTGGTGTGTTTGGTAAGAAATTAGAAAGTTTCAATAAATCAATAAGAGGTAAGATTTGTTTACTTTTTTCACTTACTGGATGTTGCGCTCGCGCTCCACCCCACTCTGTCCCTGAAGTGGCTCACTTGCGTATCTGGTGGTCCACCACCACACCCACAATTTTGTATCGCTTCTTGAAGAACAATATCCACTTTTCAAGAGCCTGGTGTTGCTTTTCGGAAAAGTCGCTCATATCCCATTCTTCTTTCTTCTCAATCCCACCTTCGCCATTGCCGTCATCGAGTTTGAGCTCTAGTCTGTTGAACCCTAGAAGCCTGCTGACGTCCTTACCCACCAATTTGTGGTAGCTTTTCCCGACACCATAATTGCGCTTGTTGCTCGTCACGTCGTAGATATAACCTTTGATGGCAACAAACACCTGAGGCTTGTCTAGGCCATTGTATTTGCGAAGCTGGGACCGAGTATAGATCCGTAGCCTGTGAATATCCACTTGAGAATTGTAGACTTCAGGTTCGTGCAGCGGAGCGTCCTGTGGGGTTTCCATAGAGTAGCTGGGGGTTCCCGACCGTGACAATATAAAGCCGGGCGTTTCTGTGGTGATATAGTACAGGCAAACCGAGCCTTGATGGAATGACCTCACGGGAATTGAGGCGTGGGGGCCATACGACTCGATCTTCAGGTAAGTTTTGGGGCCGGGGCTGGTGCAGGATGCTAACGGAAAGCAACGAGAATTTTGCGAAGTGGTCCTGGTCCTGACGCGGCTTGCTAGTGTCAGTCGGCTCGAAGGGTGTATGGTCTTAGAGATACACATCTACAAGTAAGAGGCCGAAGCTGATTAAAAACTCGCTTACTATAGGTCGGGTTTTTTTCACCTATATGCGCAACCGTCTTCCACTTTGTATTCTTATTGTGTTTTGAAAAATTTATTTTAGATGCAAATTGTGGACAATTTCTGCGATGAGAACCCTCAGGCATTCTCACTCAGATTCGTCTCCCCATTCCCCGGCGAGGTCTGCTTCATCTTTCGCACGGGGCCATGCTTCGCACGCAGTCTTTCTGTTGTACCAATCACGGCATAACCTATCTTTCTTTGAACATGGTACGTAGAAAGAATCCTGGTTTTTTTAATAGAGATATTTTTGAACGTATCGGACCATTATCGTGGTTCGCTCGTGCTGAAGTCTTCACTTTTCTTTCCAATGCTTTTACTAACGAATAGGCGGACGAAAGCGAGAAGTACCCACCTAAGATCCAGAAACTCTTTGCTCCTAGATTGCCTCTTCTATATAAGAAGCCCATCGATTGTCCCCCCGAAAAACGATCCTCACATGTTATCACCCTGCTAAGGAACTGGAGACTGCAAATCGAGCAGTACAAGTCGCAATTCGGCCAATCCGTACCGAAGAATCAAAAGAGCTACTCTAAAAAAGAACAGCTCGCTGAGTCGCACCGACGTCAGCTCCACGAATGGGAAGATACCGATGCGTTCGCTGAAAACAAGTTCTTGAAGGACCCCTACCGCACAGTGTTTGTCGCCCGTCTCTACTACTCCATGACAGAACTTGATCTCTCCAAGGCTTTTGCTCAGTACGGCAGTATTGAATCTGTAAGAATCGTCAGGCATATTGAAACTGGCGCATCTCGTGGCTATGGCTTCGTCGTGTTTGAGAGAGAGGCCGATGCCAAAAACTGTATACGTGAGTTGGCGCCAACTGGTTTAGCGGTCGAACCTCCTGCTGGAACCTCAAAGCCGAGGAAGATACTTGTAGACATGGAGCGTGGACGCTTGGTGCGTAGTTGGCACCCAAGACGTTTGAATGGTGGCTTAGGCGGCCGCCACTACACGCTGCCGAGTGCTCTTCATTCGAAAAATGCTTCCGCTGCCGCATCGGGAAGAAGGTTCAATCTCTCACAAAACCCGTATCAACTGACCGGGGCGCCGCCAAGATTCCAAAAGAGACCCCACCCTGATAGATATTCTTCTCCTACCTCTATCAAGAGGCCGGCGATAGATTCCGATCATTATTCTCACAGCAGCCCGCGTGTATCTGCTATTGCGGCTTACTCTTCCACGATGCAATCACCCTCTCTGTCTTCTGCGAGGGCTTCAGATATGTCCGTCAAAGACAAATATGCAAAATATCAGAATCTCGGGACCCAGGCTTCTTCAGGGGAATCAGGCAGATCCATAAGATCGATACGTGAGCGTGATTAGGATATAGCGAATTACTCTTTATTGGCATGTTCGAATGCAAGGTAGGCGTAATACGTTATATTATGAGGAGTATGAGTGATATGCTAGATTTCATGCTTTCCTCTCGTCTTGCTTCTTAGACAGCTTGATCCAGGTATTCAACATGTGGAATGCGTCTTGAACCAAAGTATAAATATCCGCATCATCTTTTTTCAAGCGAACCTCGATGTCCCCAATCAACCCTTTCAACTTCGTTAATGCAAGGTTCATTTTTTCAGTGCTCGAGGTACTTTCATCCAGAGCTTTCAGGGCATTTATCCTTCTTATTATGATTTTTTCAATAAAGCGACATTGGTTATAAATGTAGGGGCTGAGGGTAATTTCATCTATTGGAAATTTCTCAATTTCCCTCACGCAACCCTCAAAGTCTTTCCTGAATATGTCATTACGGAGCTTTAGGTTGAGACTTATCATGTGTCTCCCATCGGTCATGTCAACATTTTCCAAGGAATTAAGTAGTAATGAAGTTGTCTCGAAATCATAACGGTTCAAGCTTCTTCTAGCAACCAACAACTTATCACTCGTGTTCAAGTCGTTGAATACACCATCAACAAACCTCAGGAAATCGTCTTTGTGTGGATAGCTCAACAAAAAATTGTGGATGTGCAACCTCGTTGCAGAGCGGTTCATTCGCATGTCTGGAAGAGTCTCCAAGAGTCCCAAACGCAAGGATGCATTCAGGTTTCTAAGTGTGTTCTCTATGATGTGGAAATCAGGCCTGATACCTTTTCTCATAATGTCTCTTATTCCTTCAAGCATTCTGAATTGAACCTGGTGTCTTTTTTGGACCTTGGCTATCGGTTTACTTACAGATTGCTTGATATTCGACCATCGCGGCAGACCGAATTTCTTGTTGTTCTCCAATGTTGGTTTTATCATTGTACACGGTGTCATTTTCGAATCGGATGTGGCAATTTGGCAAGCCTTTCCGATTATTAACTTTTGAGATATCGATAAACCCGCGCTGTCTTGCAACCATTCATGGAAGTTGTGAGTGAACTTCTCGCCATGGTAAGGATATGCTCTGATGAAAGCTTCAAATAGCTGCTTGACATAAATGGGTTCAAAGGTATTATACCGCGTAATAAACTTTTCCATGAATTTGGAGAGCAAAACAAACTTCGAGTTCGATACGTAATGTTGAATGATTGAATCATACACGAACTTGGATATTGGTATATCATCTTTCTTCATTTCTTTGAGAAGTAGTTGGACCAGTGTCATGTTGCAATACTTGGCGAAAAAGTGAATGTACGATTCATAGTACACTTTCAATGCATGCTTTGAGTTCCCGAGAGTGTTCCTTACTTTGAGAATCTCATTGATATCGTCGGCTGTCAAGGCTTTTTTCTGATTATGGTCCCTGTGTAGAATTTTGGTTTGAGTTCTTACCATTTGTACAAGAAAGTTGTTGTCATATCCTAATGCTTTGCATAACTCATCTACGAGAAGGACTTCCTTTTCGGTTCCGTACTTGTAGGTCTGTTCGGCCAATAATGCGATGGTCTTGGGGTATGGGCTTTCACAATTTTCGGAAGTGAGCCAAAGATGCGAGATATCATAAATATTGTCGTAAAGAGCGCCAACCTTCACAAATGCCACCAAAGCCGAGGAGATGAGGACCTCTGCGAGAGGTTTTTTCATGGCCACAATGCTATCGAACAATGTTTTCGAGAATTGGACGTCATAATTATAGACAAATGCGTTGATGACATAGCTCAACGTCCGGGAGTCGTAGATGGGACACTTGAGATATAGATATAGCAATTTCTGAAGTGTTTCCAAATCTTCCTCGTGGTAACAGAGCCATATATAATGCTGCAAGAACTTTTCATCGGTGAGACCAGTACTCTCATAGAGACTGAAACTTTTATGGAGATAGCTCAAGCGAGGCAGGATGTTGCTGAAAAGTTTCGAATATCGTAGATCATTTTTCAAGTAGAATGCGGGTGCCTCCACCACGGATTGTAGTAGATACGGGTCAACTGTGTCTGTCGGTAGGTCGTTATAAACACGAGATGCCATTTCGTTGAGAAGCTCAATAGGAACAACCACGTTTGCTGCTTTATACTCCTTGAGCTTAGTATACATGTCTGCGAACTTCCCCAGCTGAAACAAGCGAACAATTTCTATTTCTTCCAGAGAAATCTCAGTTTTGACCCGCACGTTTGGCATTTGGTTGGTTTCTTCTAAAGCTGTTGGAGCAGATGAAAAAGTAGGTGATTGAAGCTTTAGGTTTTCATGAGACTGTTCTAGAGTTATTTTCTCCTCTTGCGTCTTGGTATACTCCGATCTTCTCACTGCTAGCTTTTGACGAAGATCTCTAGATGTTTCCTCAAACCAGTATGCATACGACACATCTCGGAGCTGAATATTGGTGCAGAAAGGATGGCGGGATGCTTTAAACGGGGGCCTTCTAGCTGATGGCTGATAGTGCTTTATGTTCCACACAAGATTGTTAAGACTTCGTATCAAGGGAAACTGTCGAGGCATATTGTAAGTTCATGAGTAGGTGTAGTTGAAGAATGGTAAGCGAACGGCGAAAATTAGGTCGAGCACCCGATGCAATATGAGGCTGAGAAAAGCCGTAATCAACTGACAGAAAAAAAAAAGATAGCCTTCTCAAATTCTAGTTTTGTGAGTCACGTAATTTGCCCTAGATTCATGTACGGACAAATCCGAGGACGTATGGACCCAGCCTTCGTCAAAGTGAGCTAACGTGAGCTATTTTTTTTTCTTTTTTTTTTTTCACGCGGCGAATATTTATGACGCTCAAACGGCTCGCCGCAAAAGATAAAAGATAGGTCGTCATCCAGCCACAATTTACTTTGGACCCCTCTTAATTCATCAGGCCTTTCAATAATTCCCTCGCATGATTGACTCTCAGGTACTGTTCTAGCGATGAGGAGGTCAGACTGGGTCAAAAGAGGCCAATGCTAGCATAGAGCCAAGCTGATGAGATTGAACTCACAATTCGCACCCAGTCGACCCAATTGAGAGGGGAAAAAAATCGCCACTACTTGGGGTCAGATCTATCGTGACTCCAATGTTCAAATTTGGTCAGCATTCTTGAACGGAATCATTTTCCCGAATCTGCTCGAAGAATAACATTTCTAGTTAAATAAGGGAGAAGCTCCCTGGGCTTCGTCTAAACAATGTTTACGAGCGTTCGGCATTTGGTTCGTAACCGTCTTCCATCAAACCTGCCGCACCTTCGCTTGTTGACAAGACTCAGAATAAACGTCGTGAGACCCTAATTCTTTTCCCGCGCCTCAAGTTTGAAAAAAGGAGGTAAACAAGACGAAATTTGCTTGAGAACCTTTCAATTCTGAAAAATGAAAAGATGAAAAGGAAAGTGGATCACAGTCCAGTTCCGAATTACGAGGCACACGCTTCTCTAGGTGGTTCCGTTGTGCAAGCTGCCGGAGTCCCCAGATCACCGCGACCTCGGTTTCCGTCTCGCGCTTCTCCACACTTCGCCGGAACGACACCGTTTCCACAGTGATTCTTGCCGACTTCAATACAATTTTTCTTCGCCCGTTGAACGCCCAACATCTCAACATGCTGGCGCCCCTGGAGTTGGACTATTTGGTGAATACGTTACGTAGCCCTAGTCTGTCTGTGACGGTGCAGAACGTGTTGGGCTATCTATATAACTATTTACCATACGTGAAGCATGAACACAACTTGAAAATCGTGCTTGCAAGTTTCTTGAACAACCGTGTATGCTTTGGTGCTAAGGTGCCTTCTTTTACTGAGAACTATTTGATCATTGAAGTGTTCAAGCTCATCGCCGAAAAAAAGCTCAAAGTATCACAGCCAACTTTGCCCATCAAGACATTCTACGAGGTTCTCTCAAAAGAACTCCGCCACTTTGTTTCTTTCAATCCTCTTCAGAATAGCTGGAAAGTTTTGCCCATTATTGCTGGTATCTCGCTTTCAAATGAACTTCGTGATCATCTACTTCCGAGTGTCTTGGAACACCGCTGGTTTTTCTCTGATTTCGATAATGCTATGCACAAGCTATTCGTTCAGTGCTTTCAAAATACTGTATCTGCCTCAGCACACCCAGACATAATAGATCTCTCGCTAATAAGCTTGGCCTTAAAGTATCGCCCTGCAGAAAACCTTCGTGACTATCTCGGGGTAGTTGAGTCAAAATTAGTTATTCGAAAGCTCACGAATCTCTTGTATGGACCAACAGGAGGTGCTCAGGTCTACAAGTTGTTCGCAAATTGTGGGCCAAACGATGCTAACATCAATCAATTTATTGCTCGAAACATTATTGGGCATCCCACGGCCAAGCATTTCAACAGACTATCCTTTTTGTTGGAGAGGCTATTCCAGGACTTGAATCATGCCCAGGAATCGTTTGAGATTATTATGGAGTCGATGTCTTTGTTTTTGAAATTTGGCAGAGAATTAAACCAATTCACGGAGTCTCAAAGATTGCTTAATATGGGAACGGACCACCTTGGCGAGAATGATATTTTCGAACAACAATATTGGCTTTTCGTTAAAGGCGTTCTTTTTTCTCACGTCATTATATTCCAAGGTATTATCTCTAGGTTTTTGTCTCTGAAGAAAACTGGACTTTTAGCTCAATTTTTCACTTCAAAGAAACACATTTCGGGACTAGAGGGCGAATATCGAGAAATATGTTCCTCCATACTTCATTGTCTCTACTATCTCAACTTTATTTTGGTGGCCATTGGCCAAGGAGGATTCGACGGATACAATTTCGTCTACTATGTGTGTCTTGAGATTGTCTTGCAAAATAATAGACCCAGCCGGTTCGAATATTTTTCTCGCGTGTTGATAGGTAATTATGAGGTCAACTTGCATCACCAAACCCTCAATACAAACTACATCGCAAGATGCAAGGTTCTCTTTGTGCTTGGTATGTGGGAAAACTACTTGCAGCAGTCGCCGGTCAAGGAAAAGGTCTTTCTTCAGTATGTTTTCTCGACAACTTTCGACATAGTGAAAGATCCACATCTCCAGAATTCTTATCTAATTGAAGCAGCACACTCGGTTTTGTTGAGCTATTTCTCAGATATGGAAAATACGAAAGAGAACTTGCAAAAGGTATTGCATTATTTCGAGCTTCTTGCAAGTAATTTTCCCAGTAGATTGTCTGCTCACCAACTCAGTGTAGCAGTCGAAACCTTGGGCAAAAAAATAATGACGCATTCAGTCATTTATGAGAACGGACTATACAAGAGCTCAATTGACGAGTTTTTACACTTTGTCTATTTCAAGTGTTTCAATACTGTTTCAGGCCAATCCATCAAAACACTGAAAATTGTTTTGTTCAACTCTGCGCAGCCTGTGTCCGAGATCGAGGCTTCTTCAACAATGTCTCAGCTCAAGATGAATTCAGACAAGACGAATATTATAGAGTCGAACAAACACAAGAAGCCAAAGGACATGGCAGTGATTGACGTAATGTCCACAAAAAGGCATGATTCCATGGAACATTTTGGGACTAGAGAAGCGCCAAACACATCCAGAGAAGGCATTATAATGGCATTTTTGAATGTTGTACCATACCTCCCCATGAGTATCTTTGTGCATTGGCTAAATAAGATTTGGAGTCTTGTCATGGCAAGTAACAAAGAAGAGCAGAAATTCTTGATTGATAAAATGTGGAAAGGCCTCAGTGAGAATCTCGACATCAATAGGTGTGAGGTGGCGTACAACTGGTGGTACGAAACAATAAGAGCAGTGGAATATGATCTTGGACATGAATCCCCGCACTTTAAGTTGTGAAGCAAAATCTGCTCACACAACTCAAAGACTGATTTCTCGTATCTAACGAAATACTCTTCCAGGTGCCAAAGATCAGATGCTAAGAAATTCTATTTTGACATCGGGTTGCAAAACCCTAGGTCACAGGATTCCTCACATGTCTGATTTTTGCGTGTACTGCTACGTGTGATTCTGACGTAAAGTTGAATAAAATCACAGCATCGATGCAAGTTCAGTAATTTCGCGATTGTAAATTCTGCTATAGCCGAGCTGCCTGAGCTTTGTATGGTAAACTTAAAGGTTTTGCCATGTAGACGCGAATTCTGACTATATTCCTTCATAGAGCCAATCTATCAGAGAGAGTAGTAAGCGAGAATTATGCAATAGGTAATTTACCCTGGCAATCAAATAGAAACATTTCAGTGAAACATTTTGGCTCATACGGCAATTTACGGGAGCGATAGCTTTTTGAAAAATTTCGCCTTGCTTCATTTGTTATTTTTTTTTACCTTAGGCTTCACACATCATGCACTTTTTTTCTGGAGACTCATTTTGGACCGTACTCAGTGTTCCTTTTCGCGCATTGGACAGTATATGATGACGCGATGAGATGAGTAAACCTATTTCATTCTCCTTAACGCACCACAAATATGCCAAGAAAGAAGTCGGCCACCAAAAAAGCGCAGGAGAAATCCAGCAAACCACAGAAATTGTCACAAACACAGACAAGCGATGAAATCACGAAGTCTGCAGAAACCACAAACATCGCCGATGAGGACGAGAATGGCTCAGAGTCCAGATCTGAGTCCTCAGACTCGGAAATCGAAGATGACTACGGAGAGTTGTTGACAGAAAACGTGGAGAAACTGATTCAAAATATTATGGAGACACTCAAGAAAGACCCAAAGAAACTTTTGGATCCTAACACCAAGTTTTTTGATGATAACGATGTGGCAGCTGAGAGAAAGGCAGGTGACAAGCCCATCTACTTGAAAGACTATCATAGAATGAACCTATTGTCGGGAGATTACAAAACTGACACGGAAAACGAATACGGAACTGTTGACGGCGAGAAGCCATATGCTCTCATCGAGAGAGAGGAGAGGGACAAGCTTCTTGCGGATATAAACAATGCCTTTGAGGACGAAGATGAGGAAGACTTCATGACGAAAAAAGAAAAAGTCAAAGCCGATACGGAAGGAGCTCCAATCCAATTGCCTGACCTGAAGTCTCATCCGGAAGATTTCTTGCTGTCTTTTCTCAGCAATGAGGCTTGGCTTCCCAAGAAGAACGATAAAGTTATTGACTTGGATGAGATAGACAAAGATGATGAGCAAGATTTTGATGATGCTGTTGAAGACTTTGAAAAAGCCTTCAATTTCAGATACGAGGATCCAAACTCCGCAGAGATTGTGTCTTACGCGCGTACTCAAGCATCATTGAGAAGAGGTAAAACAAACTCTAGAAAGAGAGCTAGAGACAAGAAAATTGCAATTAAGGAACAAGAGAAGCATGAGGTCGAGCAAGCTTTACAAAAGAAGAAAACTTCGAAGGTAAACAAAGTCGTGGATAGATTGAAGAAGATCAAGGAGGCTGTTGGCGATGACGTCAGTGATGAAGCAATTGAGAAAGTTTTCGGAGACTCGTTGTTGAACGATGACTTCGACGACGCAGATTGGGATAGCCGAATGGCGGAAATTTTCAACGAGCAATACTACGATGCCGAAATGGTGAAGCCTGAGTGGGATGAGGACGACGAAATAATGGCAGAATTTCACGCTCTGAAAAATAATGATGATGATGATGATGAAGAAGACATAAAAGAAAAATCCGCTGACGAAACTGAGGAGGAGGGAAGTGCAGGCGTCACCGGCGACATTGATAAGGTGGACGAGAAGCGTAAGAGCAAAAAGGATAAACTAAAGGAGAAGAATCTGGCTAAGAAAGACAAGAAGTCATTGAAGGAAAAAGCTCAAAAACTTGTTGACGCAAACACCCTCAAAATAAGGGAAGAAATTGAGGAAGAAAGAGGCCGCTCCAGAGAAGGTGACGTAAAGTTCAAGTACAGGGAAGTCTCTCCTGAGAGTTTTGGATTATCAACGCGAGAGATTTTTTTGGCAAACGATCTGGACTTGAACAAGTTCATTAGCATCAAAAAGTTTGCCCCATACAAGCCTAAGGATCTTGCATTGAAAGATAAAAGAAAGTTTGCAAAGAAAAAGCACTTACAACAATGGAGACATGAGGTTTTCAGAGACAGGGACGGACCTGCTAGACAGGCAAACGAGAAAGACGATGAGATCTGGATCCCTAATGAAGAAGAAGAGCCTCCCAGAAAGAAGAGCAAGAAAGGCACAAAAAGCAAGCAGTGAATCTCATACGATGGGTTTTTATGATATAAACGTTCTCTAAGAAATTTCAAATCTATAACACAAGACATATAAATAAATCTTCCAAGCTCAGTCGTATCTATTGGGAAAGCTCAAAATAGACTTAGCGGCCTCTCTTTTTCTGTTTTTCAAACTGAAACTCTTGATCGATTTCTTCAGGCTCTCTCGTTTCACCTCCTTAGTTTCCATCCTCCGCAACCACATCTTCACTCCTACGAATGATATGACAACTAGTAACACCATGCAACCAAGGATGCCCCAAAACCAATTGTCCAAGCCCTCTCCTGGCACATGGACGTTCATTCCGAAAAGACCGGTAATAACATTCAAAGGAAGAAACATAGTTCCAATCATGGTGACATTCCCCAAGATTTTGGTCACCGTCAAATTAGAATTGAAAGATTCCACTTGCAACTGAGCTAAGTAGTTGGCATGAGATCTGCTAAAAATCTTCTCGTAGGCAGACAAGTTCTGGAACATAGTGACGACGTGATCCTGGATATCTCCCAAGTATAACGCAATATCTGCTCTTGGTTGAACGCGTCCCAAGGATGGATGGAATTGTGACATCATGTTCGAAGGAGCACCAGGAGGAGGACCGAAATTGATGCCGCTTGTGGAGACAGGTGGTGAACAAGAAGGGTCTGTATCTGGTGGCACCGCCATACCAGCTAAATTGACGCGCGAAGTGACAGCGTTTGTAGGCATTGCCCATGCCTCATCTTGACATCTTTTGGCGAACATTCTAATCACGTCGGCTTTGTTAGAAAGAAGCCTCATCAACGTCATGACCTTTCTTCTTGACTCTCCAATTTTCCTCAACATGGAGCTATAGTTCATCAAAAGCGCCTCGAAAACAGAATCCTCGATGGCATCGGCCTCGTATTCAATTGCGGTGATCACAGGTGCGAAACCATCTGTAATATCATCGATCATTGCGTAACCAATCCAATCAGCACTGACATCGACGTAGTCACGCAATTGTCTTACTCTTCTTCTCACATTTGCTGGATGCAATACAGGAGAAAAGTGGAAAGTCAAAACACCTTCCCTGAAGACAACGATGTATATGTAAATTGGCTCCAAATAGTCCTCCGACTCCTTATCGGGCTCAAACGTATGGAAACAGACAAAATAGTAGTTCCGGAAAAGCTCTACTTTCTCTCTAGATTCTTGCATCCGAATATCTTCAGCAGTCAAAGGATGAATTCCGAAAGCTTTGGCCAAGGTTTTCATCTCGGCATCAGTGGGACAACTGCAGTCTAACCACCAGGTGCCTTCTCCGTTCTTGAAAAGCTCCCTCACAGTATTTCCAGGAGAAATCAAAGATGGAATGTCAGGGGAGTGAATGGTCTCTTCATTGTCAGAATGAAAAAACGAAAACCGATCTGGAAGCTCCACTTCGCCGTCGTTGATTCTCGTGCCACCGAATCTGACATTATCCGAAGATGTGTCATCGGTTTTCTCATAAACAAAAGCTTCATCAGACGAGTCTGAAGCTTTGCGCACAAAAGTTGTGTCACAGGCAGAAGAAGAATCGCCCAGATTCGCCTTCGATTTCTTGGAGAAAGCGTTCGAGGTTTTCAACAAAATATTCTTGGGAGAGTATTTCAAAGCGTTCTTACTCTTCTCCTTTCCTGTTCCAGAAAACGGGCCACTGGTTTGCGCGTTGGCATTAGAAATTGACTGACCTACGAGGGCAGTTTCTTGCTCCTTGGCGTAGCGTTGGCTTCCTCTCTCCTCGTTAATAAAATCCTCAATCTCGTCGAAATCAATACCGTTAATTCTCACATGCTCCCTCAACATGGGAAAACACACGTCCTCCTCGGTCTCCTGAGACGATCTCGAGGCATGAGAGTCTGCCTCCAGGTCAACGGATGACCTCGAAGGTCTTCTTTCTCGTTTCGTGAAATGAGCACGAGCTGTTGCATCAGCAGAGTTCAGCGATTCGTTCGTTTGTGATTTCACTACACGAGGTAAGTCGTTTCTGCTCAACCTCGACTTTCTCGCTTTCATGAAAACCCTGGGATCTTCAAGCGGGTCACAGAAAGAATGAGATCTCGAAGTCCGGCGGTGAACGGGAGGCTCCGAAACGACTTTAGATCTAGGAGCAGCCTCGTTTGATAGCATAGCCAGCAGTTCTTCCGGGGATGGGAGCGTTTCACGCTGGTGACGGTGGTCGTTTAATACCTCATCAGTGCGCTGCTCAGAGACTGACTTCGAGTGGATTTTCGTGGAGCGAATCGAGGATTCAGAGTCAGACATGGTGAGCAGAGTGCGCGTACGGGTAATAGTGGCCACTTAGGGGTTCAGCAAGGAGCTTCAATAAGTTTTCTAGGGAGATCCCTTCTTTCAGTCTGCGGTGTTAGCGATGCGCTATCTAAGGCACTCAGACCAGAAAGAATGAGTGAGATAGTTGTGTGTAATTCAAGAGCGCCGGTCCAACAATCTTACCATAGCTGGGAAAGATATCAACAAGACTTCTTAAGATGGCTTCATAAATATGAGAAGAGGATGTTGGGGTTTGGTGTATCAAAAGAAAAAAAGCAAAAAGAAAAAGAAGAAGACGAAAAATTTGTCATAAGTAGGAGCCAGACAGGCGAAAACGCGGGAAATTTTGTATGCTGGAAAGAGAGCATCGGGTGACTGGTTTTCGAGCAGAGCTAGCAAGCGAAGGGCCACGAGGGAGGAAAGTCGAGAAGATATCTGTAACCAAATTGTTTGGTGCTGTAAATATCACACTTAGTAAACGTGTATTCTTCTCCAGCCACTCGAATTTCCATCTGTTTTCCAAAGATATCTAATGAAGATGACATATAATGAGATAAAACGAAAGTACAAACAGAAAAGAGAGGGAGGTAGGATTTTTAGTTTGTTAGCTCCTGATTATTCGACGGGGCCACTCGCACGTCTCCCAAAATTAATCGCACGTTTCTGAAAAATTGGCCTACAGATAGAGGCTGCGCTAGCGGCACGATAAAGACGCGAAGACAGAGCCGCGCGGTGCGGCAAAGCTCAAGGGCACATGTCCAAATACGGCAGTTATAAGAGTTAAATGCCGCATACGTACAGAAAGAAGACGAGAAAACTATATCCAAAGACTGTGCCGTAGGAAACGATGAAAAAGTAATGCACATAAACAGCTTTTCAGTAGGGGGCATTCAAAAGGTCGAAGAACGCCGGTTTTGCCCGGCGTGCTTGCCTTGGCATCATCTGTCGAGCTCTAGCTCTCAGTGCCTGTGGACTTCTGGCGCTTTCATGAATTCGCTCGAAATCGAATCATCGTCAGATCTGCAAATTAAAAGTTGGAATGCGCCGATAACTTGAGGCGCGATGAGATAATGCTGTTGATCTTTACAGGCGGCCGTACACATATTCGCCGATTCTGTCGTTTTAAGCAAAGAGCATAATTGAGAACGAAAGAGTGTTTCAGCTACCAAGAAGGGCACCCTTGCTCTACGCATCGACCGTCTCTTTCTATATTATATCATCCTCTATGACGTGACCATACAACGCATCTTCTTCTAAAATTGTCCTCCTCGTTCTTCTTCAGACCCAGTCAACAGGCTCCTTTAAAACCTTCACTATTTTTTCTTCTTCACTTCCTGGCTCAGGGTGATGGTCGTACACCCAGCTTGCAGTGGCAGGAAGCGACATTAAGATACTCTCTACACGAGAGCCTGGGGTCTGCAAACCGAATTGCGTCCCTCTGTCTAAAACCAAGTTGAACTCAACGTAACGCCCTCTTCTGATCTGCTGCCAGTTCTTTTGCTCGGGCGTGAAGGCATCGTCCTTGTGTTTATCTACGAGGGGAATGTACGCTGGAATGAACGCATCAAAGCATGATTCCACGATGCAAAGAATCTCATTGGGGTCTTTCTCGTCAAAGTCGTCGAAGAAAATTCCTCCAATGCCTCTTGTCTCATTTCTGTGCTTGATGTGAAAGTACTTGTCACACCATTTTTTCCATTTAGGGTACAACAGCGTGTCGTACTTGTCCAAGGCTTCCTTGTGCTTCGAATGGAAGTTGACTGCATCCTCTACGTTCAAATAAGTAGGAGTTAAGTCTGCTCCCCCGCCAAACCACCACGCCGTGACGTTACCAGTCTCCGGGTCGGTGGTCTCGAAGTAACGGTAATTCAAGTGAGTTGTTGGAGCGAAGGGATTATGCGGGTGGATCACCAATGAAAGACCACAGGCGAAAAAATTGACTGAGCCATCGCTGCTTCCCTGTAAATTTTTGTGGTCGGCCCTCATTCTCTGCACCGCCTGCGGTGGCAAGGTGCCATGCACAACGGAAATATTCACGCCTCCTTTCTCGAACGTTTTCCCATTTTGAAGAACCATAGACAGACCGCCACCTCCTTCGGCACGTATCCATGTGTCCGTGTGAAAATCCACGCAGTCCAACGCTTTCACAGCATCGGTAATTTGCTGCTGTTTCAACCTCACAAGCGCCTCCATTCTCTCGCGCATCGGGCGTGTCTTATCATGGATAATGTCTGCTTTGTCATTCATTTTATCAATTGGTAAGATCAGTCGATTCTATCCCGGCTCCGTTTCGCTGTTATAGCCAATTCGCCAAGGGCAGAAAATAAATCTTGTTATATAGGCGATACACTAAGCTAGCAAAACCTGCACTAGCGTTCGCGTGGGGTGATTTCCTTGTGTTGAGCGCGCCATATAATATTCGCTTTAAAGCATGAGACTCAGTCTCTTGGTACGAGCAAACGATTCCTGTCTGCTTTTTGTATTTTTTTCATTGATTTTTAATCTCCCTTCACATCTGCAAAGCGAAGGTCTGCAAAACGTCCTTTTTGAATCAAGAATTCCGTAGTTAATATGTACAATCACGGTGACTGAGGGCACAAGTTTCGTCAGACCCTCAAAATCTGAGCCACAGACGTTTACTTGTTGGTCTGCCACCTAAAAATTGCAAGCTGTTTTGAGCAGGTTTCACCGAGCCGTTTGTTTCACAATCATATATGCATGTGTATTGAAAACAGAGAATGAAACTCAAATCAAAGGCGATTTCACCTCTCGGTTAGGTATATTGCATCAGCATAGTGGACCCATGTCCTGCGCCCATGCCTGGCATTATATGCGGGTTCTAATTCAAATACAAGCCACAGAAAATGGCCGAAGCCTGGAAATGAGAGATGGCTCGGAAAAATCTTATCCTAGACCGAATGACAAGCTTGCTTATTTTCTTTTCTTGTTATCCCAATTTCCTATCATTTTACGTTCTTGCTTGTTTCTTTCTTACTCCCTAATCGTAAAGGCCTGGTTGGTTCGAATCTCACTCAACTGATGACAACCACAGCATCGGGAGTTCTAGTATTCTCCATCACGTAGAGAGCATTCTGCCAGTCCAGACCATCACAACGCTCGATAGCCTCTTCCAAGCTACTAGAGACCCCACTTGACAAATGTCTTTGAATGAGTCGCTCTCTTACCACGGCACTGTCTTCCTGGATCAACCATAATTGATCAGTGAAGGTAGCCAAAGAACACCAGGGCTCGTCTTTCAAACCAACGTAGTTCCCCTCAATAAACACGACCTGAACACTTGGTTCAATGACAATATCGCCTTCTAAGGGGTCTTTTTTGCTGTGGTCAAACAGCGGAGCAATCACCGTTTCGTTCGTGCGCAATTTGCGAATAGTGTCGACAAATACCTCGGCATTGAATGTGAAAGGAGCCCCACGCCTCCGAAAGGCTTCTTTCGGGTCATCAAACTGTTCTAGCTCTTTTCTGTAGTAATGAAAGCCATCTTGCGGGAGAGACTTTGCCAGAATTCCGTTCTTGCGAAGCTCACTGATCATTTTCTCCACAAGAGTAGACTTGCCTGCACCAGGAACACCAGCAATTGACACTAACAACCGGGATTTCCCAGCCAAATCCCTGGAGACCAGATCTGTTAGCTCTTCAACTCTTCCAAAATGGCTGCACATCTTGAAGATTTCCCACTTGCGTATGATTTACCAATTGTTTGGAGCCAAGCCTCGATAGAGAGCAAACTGTATATGTTTGGGTTTACTTACGACGCACTGTACTCTTTCTACATTACTGACATGGTACTGGTTTGGATCGATGCACCTACGACTGAAGAAGTTCGTAAAAAATCGTTGGAAATTGGCATTACGGACTTTGATTTGGACAAACTCCAAATATTGAAAACAAATTTAGCCACCGTATTTCGTGAAGAATCCCCGAGTATTTCGTTCTTAAGCGCTTCTCCTCAGTTCATTTCCGCGGAGGTCAAGATCAGCGAATACCTATCTTGGCCCTTTGAGGCACACCTTTGTGATATGAGATCATCATCAGACTTTTTCCGATCTCTATGCTGCCAGAGTCTCGGTAATCACAGCTTGTCTCAATTCAAGGAATTTCAGTTGGATAATATGATTCGCGTACGTGACGAGTATACCCTCTACCTAGAGGAAAATTACAAAACGGTGAACGGCACTGAGCTAATGGATAAGTATCGTAGACAACACCCCGATTCTTCCCGGCTCTTGAAAAGGTACTCGAAGGAGGAGTTCGACTCAAAAATAGGACTCTTGTATTCCGAATACCTACGGAAAACGAGGACGGGAGAGTCCCAGAGCCGTCTTTGGAAAGAGTTTAGTTTGATGGCCAAGCACCAGAGGCAATGGGCAGAGCACACGCAAAAGACTCAAGACTCTCTGTACGTTCAAGCTGACAAACCACTGGAAAAGTGTTTATCTTTGAACCTGCCTGAAGGTCACAGGAAACGGAGACGAAGCCATTCGGAGGACGAAACTAGACTGAACCTGAATATTAAAGTGGAGCTTGATGAAAATGCCGGAGTTGCTGTCAGTGAATCCTCCACTCCTTTACAGAGAACATCCTCTTCCAAAAGAAAGCGTCTTGGTTTGTTAGGCAAGCGATAAGAGGGTACGTCCAACGTACAATATTTGCGCCCAACTGATATCTTGGGCCTTCTGGTATATAAGTTTCCATCGTCATGGCCATCTCGTTTACTGTGAAGCTCATCAACGTTCAGCTCAGAGAATTGAGCGGGCAAGACCATTCCATCTATTCGCTTGCTCCGGAATAGAGTCAATTCCCCGAAGATTTTCGTTCTTCTCATATAATCTGAGTAATAACTTCCCCCAAAAATCGACGAAATTGAGCAATTCAAGGGATGAGCTCGGGACGTCTACCATTATGGGGACTTTTCTACTACCGTATTCTCTAAATGGCTCATGCCCTCTCAAGCTTTGGCAGAAAACAGGGATCCAGAATCTTATAATTACCATTACGGCATCCTCCAAACTTGCAATCGAGTCTTTGTCGTAGTCTCGTATTAGGTCAATGTCCTCACCATACTCACTCAACATGTACTGACCGACAACATTTATGGTTACCGCTTGTAACTCCGAATAAACAAGCTCGCAAACTTGTTCGGGGCTCCCCGTGTGGCCTTTGTTGGGCACTTCAACTTCTATGCTCGCGACAGATGACGGGTCGATATAGCCAAACCTCATTATGTTCTCTTCGTAAATTTTCTCAGCTATCAACTGGGAACTCATTTCTTTATGATACGAAACAGTAAGCACCTCGTTCATTAAAGCTTTCAGGCAAAGATTCTTGTCATTTGAAAAAAGAATCTGGAGCGTTTGTTTGTACTCTGATTTGTAATAGAGGCAACAATCCAAAATAGCATCATCTTTTGATGTGAACTTGTCGATTCTTTCTTTAAGGCCCTGGCCCTTGACTGTAGGACAATTCTGTGCCAAGCAGGCGAATATCCAATCATTTGCCGTTCTTGCCAACTTGCTGATGTCCTGAGAACTTCTCAAGGACTCCCTGGACATCCTTCCTTGAGCATTTTTCAACCCGTCCAATTCCCGAACTACCTGAATGGGGATTACAATTACGAGCCCGTATCTTTCACCGAGATCTTTCAAATCATTCAAGATGTGGAGTTGAGAAAGAATGAAATTCGTATCAATGATTAAGTACGATATGTTTCCTTGAAGAGTCACCTTTGAGGTTTGCAAAATGTGTCGGTCGAGTTCCATTTCATCAGACATGGCGAGCTGATTCTCTATTCTCGAGGATGACACGATGTCCGATATCATTTGCGTCTCTTCCATGTCATCCATAGGCATCATCTCCACATCGTGAATTGCCAGTCGAGAGAACGCAACATCTGTATCATGGAAGCAGTTGTCATCAGTGACCAGCTGTTCTCGTCGAGGGCGAGACCTGACGGTGAGAACCCTATTTCGATCTTCTTCTGAGAGTCCATTGGGAGCGTAAATCGAGGGAAGCTCCATAGCTTAAGCATGGGTTGTGTTCTAGTTTGGAGCGCGCCACAGGCCGATTGCGTAAGAGATCGAAAGAAAAAGCGGGTGATGTTATGAGAAAAGAAAAGGAATTGAAAATTAAGAAAAAGATGCCAACCTCTGGAATCTTATCAGAATCTATTCCGTTTTGTCTACCTCTATAGTATTTTGAATTTGTGTGTTGACAAACACGCTGCAGAAAAAAAACGTATAACCAGTATACTCAAATTATATAATCTCGAGACAAAACTCGAAAACGCTGACTCCGAGACTAATGAAAATGATGACAATAATCATCATGGTGATCCGTGTTGTGCTTGACTCGTTGATGCTATCACTAATGATGTTCAGAAACTCCAAAAACACTTTACATCTGTCGTTCAATACCTGCACCCTCTGTTCAATTTCGAGATACTCTCTTAAGGCGTTGTAGAGAGGGTGCAATGCCGGCTCCATCGACCAAAAGAAGTCGGGAGTATCCAAAATTGAGCTCAGTAAATTAACGTCCACTCTCAATTTGAATAATTTGCCTGATTTTTTTAGGAGCTGTTGTCTCTTGAGACCAAGTCTTCCTGTCAATGCCAACTTTTTGGGCAACTTTGATATCAGCTGAAGACTATGCACCATTCTGCTTTCGAAAAGACCAAGCTTCGTCAGTTGCGCAATTGCGTGCGACATGGTCAATTTGATCAAATGATCGCCACTTCTCAAGGTGATCATATCATTGAATATTCTTGGCCTATGGATTTGTGAGTCGTATTCGAAGTGGAACTCCTCGGTCTCGATATCTTGCTCACTGATGGGGTTGATAAGGATTGGCTCTGGGACTTCGGAGGCAAAGGCCAAGTCCGCGAGTATATTTTTTTCATGCGTCTCAGAAAGGTTCCAAAATACGACAATTCCATACTGCAAAACAAACATTTCGGCATGGTACTTGAGAAGCTCTGCGTGATCCTCTCCGTTCAGTTTACTCTCTTTAATACTTCTAGATTTTCCTGGACTTTGTTCGGCAAACTCCGGCTTATATGAATCGTGTTCTGGCTGCAGACTTCCCTCCTGCTCATTTCCGCTTTGGTTGATAGTTTCGCTGTCAGAAACGTCCATAGGAGGAGCAAAAAATTGAGGTTCCGAAGGGTCGAATGGTCCGCTATTTTCGGCACCATTATTTTCCGGATCCATTGAGTAGTTGTTGGCATCTTCGGGTGTCTCAACTCCCGAGTAATATTCATAAAGATGGTCGGTCCGCTCGCTCTTGTTGATCATTTTCTCCATGTATCGCTTGTTTGGGAGAGACTTAGCCGTATCATTGGATTTCACCCTTAGCCCATCTGTCCCTGGAAGAAGCGGGAGCGTGTAAGGAACATAAAGTGCTTCATCGTAAGATCTTGGTTTTACGTTGTGGTTTTTTTCGAGGAATGACATGAGAGCCAGCAAATTGAATTCCTCGCATATGTAGTAAGCAGTGACCCGACTAAACTCTTTAGCTCTGATCTCTTTAGGCATTAGCTCGGCTCTACTCCGTTGAAGCTGAAACTGGAGATCAGAATTTCTCTGTTCCAGCGCATTGAGCATGGGGGGCGAACCTCCTCGTGAGATCGGCTGCCCACTGTGTTCGTCTGGAATCAAGACAAGTCTCTGTGAGTTCTTTGAGGTTCGTGCGGGTAGATGCTGCGAAAGAATATTGCGACGTCTCTGCTCTAGAGCCATTGAAGGCACCGAGACAGGCGGTGACATACTCCTTTGCGGCGGCGATAGCGGATTACTGGCTTGACTGAGAAGAGGAAGCCGGCTCTGGCCCGAGGGAATGTCACTCAGATTGCTTAGGAGCTTGTCAACAGAGATGTCTGTGTACTTGTTGGCACGCACTGCAAACCGTTTATGTAGCCCCGAACCACCGTAGCTGCCTCTAGGCTGCGGCGGGTTCGATCCATTAAGCTGGTTATGATGAATCAGATTCTGCTGCTGTTGCTGCTGTTGCTGCTGCTGCTTCCGAAAATTCTGCCCTGCGAAGGGCGCTCTCGTCCCCTTGATCACATTCGTCCGTGAGTCTGTGACAAGAATCGACGGCGACCGTTTTGCAGTAGGACGTGCTGAGCTGTTCGGTCCAAGAGACATATCCTCTCCAGACTTCTGTTTGAAAGTATATTGACCTTCCACGCCGGTTACTGTGACTGTAAGCAGCGAGGAGATCAGTGGTGTACTGGTCCATATATCAATAAGATAAGCTGGGATATACACGAAATAAATGGAGGACAAATGGCAAAGAAAATCCGAAAAAGGGTTGAGTAGGAAACAGAAGAAAGAGTAGGTTCGGGGAGCTGGAGTTTTTGAAAAAATGCTTTGCGTCCAATTTTGATTGTTGGTTCTCATCCACCTCTGTTACTCATGCTCCTAATTTCGATGATATTCTAAATCTTAGTCACGTGATCATTGTACTTGCGGAGGAATTTTCTCATCTTTCAAATTTTCCTATCTATAGACAATTCTTTTAACTTCCCATATACAATGCCAACTTTGACTGTTGCCGCCAAGGCGCCTTTCATTGCTTACTCTTCGATCATTGCCTCTGAGTTCGTCAAGGCTGAATCTGACGCTTCTTTGGCTGTCGAATTTGTCGACGAGAAATCAGCCTCTGATTCTGCTGATGTGTCTGCTGCATTCACCATCGACGACAAGGTAACGACAGGCGAGGCCGATGTCTTACAAGTGCTCGCATCTTTGGCCCCTTCGATTTCTGCCACCGCCAAAGCATCGGCCGCCTGGGTTCGGTTTGCCTTGGAGAAATTGGCTAACAAGAACTTCAAGGCCTTGGCCGCAGACTTGGAGAAGTTGGATGCCCACTTGAACTTCAGATCCTTCATGCTTGGTCACGAAACCTCATTGGCTGATATCGCTGTCTGGGGTGTTTTGAGAGCAAATGCTGTCATGGGCTCTGTTCTCAAGAATGAGGTTTACATCAACATTTCCAGATGGTACAACTTCATTGCCACTGATTCTAAATTCGATGTAGCTGACAAGACGACCAAATCGATCAACGAGATGAGAAAATTCGCGAAGGCATCCAAGGGCGAAAAGAAGGAAACTCACAAGGCAAACTTTGCCATTGACTTGCCCAACGCAGAGATGGGTAAGGTGGTCACTCGTTTCCCTCCAGAACCATCTGGATACTTACATATTGGACATGTTAAAGCTGCCATCTTGAACGAGTACTTTGCTCACGCTTACAAGGGTAAGTTGATTATCAGATTCGACGACACCAACCCATCGAAGGAGAAAACCGAGTTTCAGGATGCCATAATTGAGGACTTGGCTCTCATGGGCATCAAGGGTGACCAAGTCACTTACTCCTCCAATTACTTCGATCAAATGTATGACTTGGCCGTTCAAATGATCAAAGACGGCAACGCCTACTGTGATGACACCCCTATGGAGAAGATGAGAGAGGAGAGAATGGTTGGTGATGCCTCTGCCAGAAGAGAGAGATCCATCGAGGATAACTTGAAGATCTTTACTGAGGACATGAAGAACGGGACCGAGGAAGGGGCTAAGAACTGTTTGAGAGCGAAGATTGACTACACGAATCCGAACAAGGCTTTGAGAGATCCAGTTATTTACAGATGTAACGCTACCCCACATCACAGAACAGGCACCAAATGGAAGATGTACCCAACCTACGACTTCTGTGTACCCGTTGTGGACTCGATAGAAGGCGTCACACACTCTTTGAGAACAAATGAGTACAGGGATCGTAACCCACAATATGACTGGATTCAAAAAGTTTTGAACTTACGTCATGTTGACATTTGGGACTTTGGAAGAGTTAACTTCATGAGAACATTGTTGTCCAAGAGAAAGTTGCAATGGTTCGTGGACAAGGGTTACGTTGGAAATTGGGATGATCCTAGATTCCCAACCGTGAGAGGTGTCAGAAGAAGAGGTATGACGGTCGAAGGTTTGAGAAACTTTATTCTTTCTCAAGGTCCATCTAAGAACATCATCAACATGGAATGGTCTGCTATCTGGGCCATGAACAAGAAGATCATTGACCCAATAGCCCCAAGACACACTGCCATTGACGTTAAGGATGTTGTCCCGGTTTTCATTTCTAAGGGACCCGAATCTGTCGTCACCGAGGAGAAACCAAAGCACAAGAAGAACCAAGAAGTGGGTTTGAAGAAGGTTTTGTTCTCCAATAAAGCGTTGGTGGAACAATCTGATGCTGCTACTTTTGCTGAAGGGGAGGAAGTCACATTTATGGACTGGGGTAATGTTATCATTAAGAAAATTGCAAAGGAAGGTGACGTGGTTAAGTCGATCGACGCTGAATTGAATTTGGAGGGTGACTTCCGTAAGACCGAAAAGAAGGTCACGTGGTTGGCCGACACTGATGACAAGACCCAAGTTGAATTGGTGGACTTCGATCACTTGATCACCAAAGATAAGTTGGAGGAAGCCGATAACTTTGAGGACTTTATCACTCTGGTTACCGAGTTCAAGAGTGAAGCGTTTGCCGACCTCAATGTTAAGTCATTAAAGAAGGGTGATGTCATCCAATTCGAAAGAAAAGGATACTACAAAGTGGACTCTGACCTTACAGAGGGTGACAAAATGGTTCTATACACCATTCCAGACGGTAAGACTGCTTCTAAGAAGAAGTAAATATGTGGCACGTAACAAAATGGTTAATCAAATAGTTATAGAAAGGACGTAACTGACGAATTGCAAGCCCTAATTCCCAACTCAATGGCGTATGTCCTTTTAATTAAATGGAAAAAAATACTCCGATACCGGGAGTCGAACCCGGGTTTGCTCGGTGAAAGCGAACCGTGATAGCCGTTACACTATATCGGAGTTTGAACTTCTTCTTTGGAAGACTTAAAAACCATATTCTGCTTTGTTTATGTTTTGAAGTCTGTAGTTCTTTGTTTATGAAAAGAGTTAGGAGCACTATATAAATCGCTCTTTGATGTTGTGTATTCTTCAAGCAAAAAAAAGAATCGTATTTTGAGCTTTTGCTAGGCGAAGATCTCGAGACGACGTAACTTCTTGTCAGGTGATCTTGTGCTTGGGGTTTTTAATTGATCTCGGGTATGACTACCTGAGCCCTCCCATGAGAATCTGTTTCTCTTTGTTGATGGAGTGAGCGAGACTCTTTCTGCAAAGGCCTGCATCACGATGATTGTCTCACATAAATGATACTCATTAGAGGGAAGAAAAAGTCTTGAAAACACTTGATAAGAAGATACTTCAGGGGGGTTTTTCTTTTTGAAAACAGAAGTGGGTGTGAAAGAAGTTTCTTGTGTTCTGAGTTATCTATCCTAAATACAATTGTGGCTTAAGAAGGTGATTCTTGTATCAAGCATGACCCAAAAAAGAAGGTCCTGGGTTTTGTTTCCATGCGGCTTTCTAGTAGCCTCTTCTCTGTGTATTTCACCAGATTCAAAGTGGCAAAGATAAGGCGGGATATTCTTTTTTGATTCTAAAAGTCTCGACTTGGCGGAGAGCTGTTTCACCCGACTCTTGAGAACGATGGGGAAATAATGAGCGTGTAGCTTTCTAGATCGCTTTCTTCACCTGTAAATTTGTAGGTATGGAGAAGAATCCGTTAGATCAAATTCTCGACATATCTCATCGATATTGCGTGTTGTGTGTGCAACAATCGCGACTGCAAATGGTGGATATTTTGCAGCCTCAAGACACAATCAGTGGTAGATAACAAGCTCATACAAAGAGAACATCACTACTGGTTTCGTGAAATTGAGGAGTTAACCCAGTAGCATCAATGTAAGCAAAGGCGTAGACTTAATTTGAATCGGTGAAAAAGACCCAATTTTTTCTAATAGCAGTGTGCTCTTACGCCTAACGGACTGAAAGTTCTTTTCCCGAAACCGCACTTGAACCTCGCGGCTTATACTTTTTGTACCCAACGTTCTTTCTTCACAAACATTACTGACAATTATGCTTTTTTTGATTTTTCTCTTCTACGTTTCAGTAGCAGTAGCCTCAATTCATCCAATTTCCGTAGTGGGCAAAAGCTTCGTTGATACTGTAACACAGCAGCCGGTATGCATTTGTGGCTGTTTCCCCGAACCCTCCGTACGAACATTATACTGACATCACAGTTCTTTATCAAAGGCGTAGACTATCAGCCAGGCGGATCATCCGCTGCCTTTCAGCAATTTGATCCTTTATCTGATCCACAAGTGTGCGCCCGGGACATCGCTCTTTTTCAAAAAATGAAACTCAATGTACGTTCATCTTAAGCGAGTTTTGTTGCTGTTTCCTTTTTGTACTAACCTCAGACCATTAGAGTCTATAATGTTGATAGCAGTTTGAACCACGATGCCTGTATGACGATGCTTGCAGCTGCTGGTATATACTTGGTGTTGGACGTCAATTCCCCCGTGCAAGGTCATCACCTCAACCGATATGAACCGTGGTCAACTTACACAAAGGAATACCTAAATAACATTTTCCAGGTCGTCCAGCAATTCAGTACATACAACAACACTTTAGCCTTTTTTGCCGGCAACGAAATCATCAATGATGTCTTGTCAGCCTCAAAATCGCCTGTTTATGTTAAGGCAGTTGTCAGAGACATAAAGCAGTATATTAGATCGAATTCTCCCAGAATCATTCCGGTTGGGTATTCAGCAGCTGATGATCTCAATTATCGAGTCCCGTTAACTCGATATTTGGAGTGTGCCACAAAAGATTCCACTGAAGCGATAGACTTTTACGGAGTCAACTCCTATCAATGGTGTGGTGAGCAGACCTTTTATACGAGCGGATACAGCGCCCTTGTGGACGCATACATTAACTTTTCGAGGCCAGTCTTCTTTTCAGAGTATGTTTCCACATTCTATTTCGCATACCAGCTTCATTGATTTCAAACTAACCTTTAGGTACGGTTGTAATACCGTTCAGCCCCGTAAATTTGGAGAGATGAGATCACTCTACTCGGAGGACATGAATCGCGTTTTCAGCGGAGGCTTGATTTACGAATTCTCCCAAGAGCCAAACAACTACGGCCTTGTGAAAATACTTTCAAATAAAAATGTGCAGCTACTTCCCGATTTTCACCAGGCGCGCAGGCAATTTGCTTCGATCCCGGAAGTCAGGGCAACTTCTATGGCAAGGCGTACTACTACTACACGTACAAAAGCCAAAGTCAATTCGAGTCCCCCCAAGTGCGAGGAGCAATATGCCAACATTCACACCACAAAAATACTTCCTCCTTGCCCGGCATTGGATCTCATTCACAGGGGAGTGAAATCCAAACCTGGTGCTTATGTGAGACTCACAGAGTCCTTGCTCAAGTCTCCTTACAAAGTTTTGGACGTTGATGGGAAACTGGTTTATCTAGAGACTCCCAAGGTGGAGATTCAAGGCAACTCTTTTCCTGATTGGGACTACCAAAACGGTATGTATGAAGATAGTATCCTCAACAAACAAGGCAATGGCGGGAATGAAAGATGTGATGAGTCTGACGACAGCACCTGTGAGAATTCGAAGTTTGATTATGACACGAGCAAGATAAATTATATTGGTCAGACTTCGGTAGAAGAGGAGACTGAGCAACCAAATTTGCTAGAAGCATTTCTTCAAAAAATTAACTGGATTCTTGCATACTTGTTCGATGCTGCTTCTAGCTAGCAGGTGCTCTGGAATCGTCAGGACGATTCACTCTTCTGCCAGTTGACTGTGTAAAATATTACTAACATGATCAAAAGTAGCGGCTCGTGTCTTAAAAAATCACATGTGGGGATTCTATGGCATCGTCTTGTCAATTGTCAGTATTTTTGCTTCATTCATCGCATAAGCTTAATCTATGTTTCTTCTGGAATAGAGCGTTTGCAACTTGTGGTCGTAAACAACAATAGAGCATGTCTTCTTGGACAAAATGGGCTCGAGAATGATGCACCACTCGTCACGGCGTAGGCTTGAGATCTTTTTAGTTTCTTCTTTGATAGTAAACCCACAATTCTTGCAAGTGTGCATTACTTTAGGAGCTTCTTTGACCACGATGGTCAAATGAGGTATTGCCGATAAGTATCTCAAAAAGTCTTCAAATGTATTCGAGGCAGGTTCAGGCCTGCCTGTCACCTCCTCCTGTATCACTTCAAGTCCATTCTTTTCGTGTTGATGAGAGAATGTGTGGAAGAGATCAAAATTGGTGAGCACCATCTCTTTGAGGTTAGCATACCCGCCTTCACCAGAGCACACCAATTTGAAAAAGTTATTGTACTTAGAGAAGTCGAACTTTGATGTGTTTTCAACTGGATCAATGTGATAAAAAATCGCGGAGCTAATGTCTATGCTCAATCTTGAAAGCTTATCGTTTGCTTTGACGAGGTCGATCAATGAGAGGTCTGCGCCGTGTTGCATGAGTGTCATTTCGAGCGATGAGGTTTCAGCAAAGATGCCCACTCGTTTTCTCTTTGAAATCTTCCTGGGCTCAGTATATATACAAGCAGACAAGATTAGGGACTCGACTGAAGAGGGGTGCATCGGTGACTCGGATACAAGCTTTTGCTCATTTATCACGAAATTGTTGAGGTGTAAAGTGGAGATTTTTTGGAAAATGCTGGCAAAAAGGGAAAGGTGGCTTACCTTAAATGGGATGGTCCATCCCGACTGCGCAGTCAACACGAGGCTTTCAAGACACCGGATTTGTTTATGATTTTTGGAGCGTGACTTGAGACCTAGCGAGGAAGTTGAGTCCACAAACTCGGGCGAAAACTGGAACTGTGGGGAGATCTCTGACAACTCTACCATTTTTAAACCATAGGCCTCATTAAGTAGAGATCGTAAGCTTTTCATGAAGTACCGATATTGGGGAGTTCCAGACTCCTGGGTGTCGACAGCATAGCTCCCGGCGATATTAGTCAGCGTGTTGAAGTTGCTATCGGTGGGCGGATTCAAGAAATGAACTGACGTTATGAAATTGATCTTGCCACTCGGCTCGCTGGAGATGAAGCGGCGGGCTAACGAGGAGATCTTGTGGGGCAAATGAGCCTGCGCAAAGTTATTGAATTTTGAGGTTGACTGGAAGCGCAATTTTCGATATAAGAAGAACTTCAGGACTATCGTGTTGAATTTGAAACATGTAAGCGCTATCAGAAGTAGATCAATTGTGTCAATTTGGACACATGAAAAGATTTGAAGGAGGACTTCGAATGGAAGCAGACATAGGTGAAGCGGAGGGTATGTTCCAAGCATGCGACGGTTCACAGCTACCTTTTTCCTCCCAATTAATTGATATTTCTTCATGGAGCCGACTGATTGCGTGGAACGAAAGTAGTATTTGAAGAGATATTCTGCTTTCTTCGCCTGGAAAACCCTACCACTTAGCAAGGTGGTAATCTCGTTGGATTATCAGCAGCGGGAAGGCTTTCTCCAGATGTATATTGGCACTCGATGCGCACCGAACTTATCTAAATTGGGTAAGCTTGTTTGGGCCGAATTGCGCAGAGCGATCACACCAGCTTTAGCTCACATCAGGCATCAAAATTTCTGGCTTATATAGCCGACAAGTCATCCAACAAACTACTCATAAGAGGTTGTTATAGAAATTAAAAAGGGCCAGACATCACAAACTCAAAGCTACTACGACACAAGATTCCATAATGGCAGATGATCAGCGAAAACTATTAGAGCAGCTCATGGGCAAAGAAACGTTAGATTCTTTCCAAGTGAGAAGAAAGGAAATTGATATGGCCAATCCTCGAGCTTGCAAGGCATTTCTAGTTGGAACTTGTCCGCATGATTTGTTTGCTGGCACGAAGCTAAATATCGGCAAGTGCCCATCTTTGCATTTGGAAAAGCACAAACTAGAGTACGAGTTCCGGACCAAAAAGAAGAACGAGAAATTTCCCAATTTTGAGCACGAATACTACAAGACGCTCCGAAAGTACATCGAGGAGATTGACTTTACTATCGCCACTGCACTCAAGCGACTAGAACATACCCCTGAGGAAAAAGCGAAAATTGCTGCTGTCACCAAAGATTTGGACGTGCTAGATACAAAGATCGGGCTAATGACGTCTGAGATCCGCTACTTGGCAGCCGAGAGTGAAATTCAGAAAGTCTTTGAGCAAAGCGCTCGTTTGGAGGATGTCCTCAAACAGCGAGATGTGCTAGCGGAACAAGCGAGGTTGATTGCAGAAAATATTGGGCAGTCTGCCCAACAGAAGCTTCAGGTTTGTGAAGTCTGCGGAGCCTATCTCTCTAGACTTGACAGCGACCGTAGATTGGCCGACCATTTCATTGGGAAAATCCATTTAGGTTACGTACAGATGAGGGCTGCTTTTGACGATTTGAAGAGACGCTACGGTTGAAAGTTTTTTTTTTTTTCTTTCGATAAAATTTGTATTTTATAATAACATCACTCGCAGTTAGAAGAACTTAAAGAGGCGGTAGAATGAAATCTCCTCATTTTTTTTCACTTGCCTCAACTTCCAACTTGACGTCTCCGACTTTCTCCTTCGAAACGTATCCAAGAGCACTCAATCTGTCTGCCAAGATTGGATGTGAGTGATTATAAGCGGAGTATAACCAGTCAGTGTTCAAGGAGCCCAAATTCTTGGTGGAAAGTTTGATCAAGGAGGCAGCTAAATCTTCTGTGAAACCCTGTTCTTTGGCATACTCGTCTGCTTGGTATTCATTCTTTCTTGATAAAATGTTCATCAAGACCTGTGTGACACAGCTCACAGGAGCGCTCACATAGCTAAACAAGCTGAACGCAATGAAAGCGGGGTAAACATGAGTGAAACCGAAGGAGTGAAACAAAGATTTGTTTTCAAGAAAAGCTGAAAATAAGACAAAAGTGGCGGCGACCGAAGCTTGGGAGGCAAGCAACATTTGAGGCAAGTGGTTTAACTTCCAGTGCCCGATTTCATGTGCCAACACTGCAACGGTTTGTTCAGTTGTATTATGTTCGATCAAGGTATCGTAGAGAACAATCTTTTTGCTCCAGGGCAACCCGACGAAAAATGCATTCGAGTGGGCACTTCTGGTAGAGCCGTCAATCACAAACAATTTGGTGAGAGGAAAATTGTTTCTTTGAGCCAACGCCTCAATCTCAGACTTCAATTCACCATCCTCGAGAGCAGTGAACTTGTAGAAAAGAGGAAGGATCAAGCTTGGAATGATGGTCATGAAAAAAAGCTGGGCAATCAAGACGAAAACGCACGCGTACGACACAAAGGACACCCCATAACGTTCGATAATGCGCAAAAAACCGTAAACAAAAGGGGATCCCAAAGTTACGGTTAGAACTAGAGACTTCATGGCGTCTGTGATCCAGACTTTCACGGTAGATTTGTTAAAGCCGTATTTCTCCTCCAACACGAAGTTTTTGTAGTAAGATAAAGGCAAGGATTCCAAGGTAGAGAGAGCGGTGGTGAGGGCAAAAAACACAATACTCTGAGACATGACCGATGCACCAAAGAAGCGACCAATGAAAGAGACGTGGGATAAACGCAAAGAGACGGAGCTGGCAACGGACCACATCCATGGCAAGACATCGAACTTGATTACGGCGAGTTCCTTGGCGATGTCAATGGCATTGCTGACAAAAGAAAACCTAGATTTGGCTCTGGAGTATTCCTGTGATTTCAAAAACACATCTTGAGAGACCTCCTTCTTGATGGAAGCAGGAGGCTCGGTTCTCTGGTAAACTTGATGCTGTCTGTAGTCGATGTAGGACTCAAAAACGTATTTCCCAAGCAAAAGAGTGGTAACGACAGATTTCCAATCGATATTGGGGTTGTCCAAAAAAGACAATGACTGAATGTTAGAAACAGAAACGTATTAAAGTCAGGAAATTTATGTGACATACACTAGCTAAATTGAACATGACTGAGGAAAAGAATGAAAATACTGACAATTGTATTAGCGCGGTTTCTCTCTGCGCGGGGAGCCAGCGTGAGTGGCCACGTCAAAGAAAACATTCGAGACCCGCGCGAGGAGGGAGAGGAAGAGAAAAGAACGAAACTTTTCTTTTGAAGAGTGACTGGACGTCTTTGCTTAACAGCAGAAGCGACAATTTGAATAGATTATAGAGATGGTCCCGTGACTGATTTCCAATCGTGCAAGCTCTTTGAAAACAGCGGGTGCTGTAATCGGCTGAGTATTGGCGGCATTATGTTACAAGGGCCTCATCATCGGCGATCTGCGAGAACTCCGCACTAGTGACTGCGGGGCATGCTTCATCGTTGATCATTTCATACATTTTTCAGATCCAGTGGGGCCGCTCTAAAGCCTCACCCCCATGCTCAATGGCGCTGTAGGCACGAAAAAACTCTGAAAAATAATTCCTTTCAGTATTTATTGCGTCTGCTTTGCCAAGAACTAGAAAGTTCTCTTACTTTTGTCCGCGTCGCAACTGGCTGATTCCCAAGTTGTAGAAAAAACCGAGTTGCTGCGTTCCGCCCTGAGGAAATCCTCGCAGAGGGTTGTCATCCTGAAACACGTCGTTACTGGTCAGTCTTCACGGGAGAAGACAGGCAGAGACGGAGAAACTACAAAATGTAGAGAGTTGAAACAAAATAGAGAAATCCTAGTTGTCAAAGTGACGGAAATACAAAACTGTAAATTCGAAAACATGTGTGCGTGAGGCTGACAGCTACATACTAATCTGTCTTGCGTGGGCAGGCCCCACGGGGCGGAGTCTTTGCGATGTCATCTCTGACATCACTGGTCGATTAGCAGAGAAATGGAGGAGGTTCTTTGCCAAATTGTCTGAAATTGACCCTTCATATCATCCTTCACGAGGTTTGATTACTATCGAGCCATCTGCGCTTTTAAAAAAAAAAAAAATCGTGTCAAGTTTATATTCCCTATTCTCTCGCAGTTCATTTCCCTCACTGGCTCAGCGTACTAGCGTGTTACCCCCCTCCCCCCATGTTCTGCCCAGTACCATTTTCCCAGTGTGCAGTCCCCAAACCGGGGTGTTCCTTGATCTTTCCTTTTTCAATTTTTTTTTTTCGCTTAGGGGCTCTTGACGCCCTGCAGATATATCGTCTAACTCAGCCCGACCCACTAGACGCAGACGACAACAGCGGGTTTTAAATTATCTTCCAAAGTTTCGACCCGGTCAGAGATTTCCATTGCCACCTCATATAATCTAGGCTCTTTGTGTTCTGTTTGCCTGCATTCATTTTGTAGAGCTTGTTGACTTCTCGTCATAACCCGACTTTTAGGCCCTGATTCGGAATCATCACACTGATAAATCTGTCCATCAACAGAAACAGCGAGGCACTTTCAGATTCGGAACTCACATTTCACAAGTTCTGCTTGCTATCCATTGCCACAAAAGTTATTTTCCATTTAGGCACTTCGACATGGCCGAATCCTCCAGAACGATCAACCATAAGCTCAATGAGCTTTTGAGCAAGGCCAACCTCTCGAAGAC
This sequence comes from Metschnikowia anglica, assembly GCA_030573055.1. Classification (NCBI taxonomy): domain Eukaryota; kingdom Fungi; phylum Ascomycota; class Pichiomycetes; order Serinales; family Metschnikowiaceae; genus Metschnikowia; species Metschnikowia anglica. The sequence goes on from JAJMCP010000023.1 coordinate 212,065, forward strand.
AAGACTCAATCTTGAGTCTGCCCTCGAATACTCTTCCATTTTGAAAGCCAACATTTCGGGAAAAGACAAGCAAGAAAAGGTCAATTCCATAGTCGTTTTGGCTAAGCTTTTGGACTGTGTCTCTACTCCGAACTCTGAGTCTGTTTCCTCCGAGTTCAAGTCGATTTTAGACGAAAACCTATTCGACTCGTTGTTTTCAATCATGTCAACGAAAATGTCAACAGAGACCTTCAAAGCGATACTAAAAATTGCCCTTTTGTCAATCTCTGGTGGCCCTTACCCGCCATTCTATGGTGATTCGTCAATCGACATTCATTTACCCATTTACCGAAGTCTCCTTACCTACTTGGACGTGATTGATGTCATCGCTGCCAAGTTGTATACATCCGAGACAAAAGTCGTGCTCAGCTCCATCTACTTGGTCAATGAGCTCATTGCAAAAGCATTAGAATTCAACTACGATAGAATTATCACTCTCAGTGGCCGTCTCAAGCATGTGAAATTTTTTTCCACCATCGGGAGCTTAGCTGAAACGAACAATTCGCACATGGTGAGTGCCATAGCGACTTTGGAAAAATCCTACTTTCGGTTGAACGAGTACTTAAGTACGACTCGCTTCGACATGTCCTTAGTTTCTCACCAAGTTATGCTCAATAACTTATTCATATTTTTGGATGTATCCCTTAACGAATTCGGAACTCCTGCGTCCACAGAAGAGTATGTGAAAGCTGGTTTTACCTCGAATCCAAGAAAATTCGTGACCGACAACTTTACCATATTGCTCGCTATGGACTTGAAGGTCTTTTTAAAGGACCCAAACATGGCCTTCAAGAAGAAATTTCACGAAGAGTTGATCATGAGCGATCACAACCGAACGTTTCCGCTTTACCTCTTCATCTCTGAGTGCACCAATCTTTGGCTAGAAATCTTTCACAATGAGGCTGCGTACCCTCAAATTATAAATCATATTCTCTCTTGGGAGTTGATGATTTATCACTCGATGAATAATTGCTTATGCTTATGGCAAGAGACAAAATCCCACTTAGAGAGCGTGTCGGATATCAAAGGTATCATGGAGCTTCTCAGGAGTAACATCATGTTATTGGAACGATCCCTTGTGGGCAAGAGCAGCATCGAGGAAAGTTTGGAAGACTTTTCAGCGAGAACCACAGAGGATATAAGGCGTGAGCAATTTCAAGAGATAAAAAGCGATCACGCATTGAAATGGACATCTAGATTTGTTGATTTTGATAGGACATTGGCGAAAGAAACCATAGATTTTGTTTGCGAGCAAAGGGTGATGCAACTTCTCAAGGGATCATGGGTTCACACTGAGGCCCATGCTGACAGGCTTTTCGACGGAAGAGTAAAAAAATCGAGTTCTTCCAATTACTATTTCATCGTGTTGAGTCCAAATAGAAGATTCCTTTATTACAAGGAGTACAACGAGATCACTACATTAAAACCAACATTAGAAGAGATGGAGTCTCACTCGGTCGCCTTGAAGGATATCGCCGACTTCAAATCGATTAAGATCGGGAGCCTGGTCGGAGAGAATGACAAAGCTAAGAGCAATTCCTTGATCTCTGTGAAAGGTACCATATCTTACGAAAAGATCATGTTGTTGAACAGGCAAGGGAAAACCATCCTCAGTTTTTATACCAATTCGGAGGACAAGAAGGCAGTTTGGCTAGATGGTTTGAAGATGTTGAAAGGTTTAGATGATGAAAAAACTCTTTCAGAAGAGACTACTCAGCAATTGTCGTCTTTGCAAGAAATTAGAAAGAATACGCAATTGCTTGTTTTGGAGGGTAGGGATTTTGACGCCCTCGCCCCGAAAAGTGAGATTGATAGTGATGACAGTGATGACTTTTATGATATCTACGAATTGACAAGCGTTTCCGAAGGTTTTCATTTCCAGTGAGGAATATAGAGCCGGATACTAACGAGGAATGTACAGAACTTTACTAATTGTACTCAATTTTTGTCTCACAATTTCATTATATTTTTTTCACCTGATTCAAGAATATAGCTCTGCGTCTGTAGCGTCTTGTCGTGGCCTTGTGCACTTGTAGTTCTGTGCACGCCACCTCTTGTGCGCCATCTCAGAAAAAAAACCCCATCTCATTATTGCGTGCGCACGGGCCCAAATTTTCAGACTGAGGCTTTAAGATAAGCAATAATTACCATGGGAAAGAGAGGCAGATCAAAGCCTTCGAAGGAAGACTTGCTTTTGACAATTGACAGTGATTCGGAAGGCGAGGTTCAAGTTACAGGAAGCGATTCTGACATTGAGCTAGATGATAAGAAGCCCCAAGCCGAGGATGAGGACATAAACCCAGACTTTAAATTTTCGTTGGATGGCTTTGAGACCACCAACACTACAGACGGTTGGGAATTTAGAGTTATCGAGGATGAAAAGACCCGCAAGAAAAAGGATGTCAATCTCGATGAAATATTAAGAAGAAAAGGTGGGTTGACGGGTCTTATAGAGGGAGAAGCACAAGCCATCAACGAAGAAATCACTGGGAATCTTGACATCGACACAGCAAATGATGAAGCAAATACCGAAGTAAGCAAAGATGATGAAGCCGAACGGAACAATCAAAACCCTGGGGCCGAGGCTGAAGCAGATGGTGATGATGATGAGCTCGCTATGGACGGTTTCGGGATGGGGTTCCAGGAAAATGTCGAGGAAAGCGAGGACGAAGTCGATGAAGAAAATGACGATGACGAGGAAAACGCAGAAGAAGATTTGAATGAGGACACTGAAGGGGTTGACTCGGAAAAGGACGAGGACTCTGCTGAGGCAATTGCAGACTTTTTCGAACAGGCAGATGATGCCCATGATCCTCATAACACATTTCAGTCGCTAGATCTTTCTCGTCCAGTGTTGAAGGGCTTGTCAAATTTGGGTTACACAAAGCCCTCGCCCATTCAGGTCTCGTCTATCCCAATCGCACTCATGGGGAAAGATATAGTTGCTGGTGCCGTTACTGGTTCCGGTAAAACTGCTGCTTACATGATTCCAATCATCGAAAGATTGCTTTACAAGCCAACAAAGATTGCCTCGACAAGAGTCATTGTTCTAACCCCGACTAGAGAATTGGCTATCCAAGTTTGTGATGTCGGAAAGAGAATTGGTAGGTTCATCAACAACTTAACATTCGGATTGGCAGTGGGTGGTTTGAATCTCAGGCAGCAAGAGCAGCAATTGAAGACCAGACCAGATATTGTTGTTGCAACACCGGGTCGATTGATTGACCACATCAGAAACTCTGCATCTTTCTCCATAGATAACTTGGAGATCCTTGTCATGGATGAAGCCGATAGAATGTTGGAGGAAGGGTTCCAGGCCGAGCTCACGGAAATCTTGACCTTGATTCCGAAACACAAACGTCAAACGATGCTTTACTCTGCTACCATGAACACAAAAATTCAGGATTTGATTCAATTATCTTTGAACAAACCCGTGCGTATTATGATTGATCCCCCAAAAGCAGCGGCAACTAAATTGGTGCAAGAGTTTGTCCGTATTCGTAAGAAAGATACCATGAAGCCAGCATTGTTATACCAGCTTCTAAAAAGCTGTGATCCTCAGCAGCAGAGCCGAATTGTGGTGTTTGTGTCTAGAAAGGAAACTGCGCACAGACTCAGAATCATTCTCGGTCTTATGGGTATGAAAGTTTCTGAGTTGCACGGTTCGTTATCTCAAGAGCAGCGTCTTAACAACGTGAATGACTTTAAAAATTTGACCGTCCCAGTTCTAATTTGTACCGACTTGGCAGCCAGAGGTTTGGACATCCCAAAAATTGAAATGGTCATCAACTACGACATGCCAAAGACACATGAAATATACTTGCACAGAGTCGGAAGAACTGCTAGAGCAGGAAGGGAAGGTCGCTCAATCACCCTAGTAGGAGAGGCAGCAGCAGACAGGAATATTGTGAAGGCAGCAATCAAGTCTTTAGAGTCGAGCGAGTCTCAGCAGAAAGCTATTTCCAGACTGGTGGAGTGGTCTGATATCGAAAACGTGCATAAGATAATCGAGGAAAAGAGTGGTCTCATAGATGAAGTTTTGGAGGAGGAAAAACTGGCGAAAGAGCTTATTGCAGCTGAGATGGAAATGAGCAAAGCTGAGAACCTTTTGAAACATGGGAAAGAAATTTACTCTAAACCCAAGAGAACTTGGTTTGAGTCCGAGGCGGACAAGAAAAAGAACCTGGTAATGCAGGAGTTGAGTAAGAGCAAGAACAAGCCGAACTCAAAGAAGAGAAAGCAGTTGGAGTCGCAAAAAGAGAGTGGCAGGTCGTATAAGAAGACCAAAGTGGAGAGAATGAAGACGCAAGGGAAAGTCAGAAACAGTAAGGGTGGTAAAAAGAAGAGTAAGAGATAAGTCGTGTGGCATTACACCAACAACAAACATTTACGGTGGATTACCTAACGCATCATCAGAAATAGAAGATTAGGCAAAAACGATACCTTGAGAAGTCTTCATGACTCCACTCGAGGCAGTCCACGTCTTTAGCAAATTTCACGATGATTCCAGGAGACCTGGAGTGGTCTTTGTTGAGACTCGGCCTTAGAATTAGTACCTTCTGGTGGAACATGAATGAAGCTCCCTAGGCAATGTTGCTGGCGAACGTAGAAGTCTCTTTTTTTTTTTAACAAAAATTGTGCCAGGTAGCCCCTTTTGATCTCTTGAAAAGATCTGTGATTCATGCTACCTCAGAATTGTTTTAAACGAAGATTGAATCACGGATCACAATCTTCAAACTCGGTATATGTGAGCAGGTAAACTGTCATGTGCCGCGTCTTTAACTCGGCATTCGGACGGTCTTGTCTATGTGGCGAGAGTGATGAAATCTTTGCACCCGCCGCGCTGAATGCAGTTGGCTGCGGATACCTAAGAAAGCTAATAGAATGCAAGTGATTTGAAAGTTTCTAGCTCCAATTCCAGTCGGGCGCAAAAGAAAAGGTCAAATAAAGATTGCCAAGCTGAATTGTTCAAGCCAAGTGAGTCTTGCACGAACAAATGACGTTTTTGATTTTTCAATGGCTTTTGAAAAACTAATATTTTCGTCACTGCTCAATAGTGCAGTGCGAAAACTGAAACATCCTCGACCTTCCCAAGATCACAACCGCTAAGCCACCTCTATCGAGCTCCGCAACCACTTGCAGACAGCAGTTGAAGAAGTGTAACCTAGAAAATTAACCATGTATTTTCATTGAGTGCCCCTGGAAGAACCCGCTCGACTCTAATCTAGATGAATCAGGAGTTCTTCAACGGTCTTCACAAGTATTCACGGTTTGTCCTCTGATCACGTGACTACTTCTTCGGGGAGGCGATCCTCGTCTTCTGCTACGTCTTCTCACAAAAACATCGTCGTTCCAAGACATCAACACTCTTGAAAGACATAATGTCATGGCTCACGACTGACTACAAGGCATTGAGTACGGGGGAAAACTCATTTCATTCGCCGCTACGGATAACGGGGCAAATCTTGCTTCTTCAGTGTTTTTACTATTTAACTGCGTTGGTGACGTTCTACTTGGTATCTCTGCTCAACGGATACGACTTCAGTGTAGACTGGGTGTTCTCCTGGGAATTGATAGAGCCAAATAACGCAATGGGACTCACACTTCTTGTCTTATGGCTCTTTGACTCCCTTCTCTGCGTGTTGTTTGTTACAATAATCGTGGGCAGATCAAAGCTTGCTTGGGATTTTGCAGTCACAGTCCACATCTTTAACCTAATTGTCGTTTGGCTATATACTGGAAGGTTTCCAACGTCGCTTTTATGGTGGTGCTTGCAGATCTTGTCCGGAGTTTTATTGGTGACATTGTCAACTTACTCCACTCGGTGGAAGGAGTTGCGAACCACTTTTTTCGACGAAATGCTAGATCAGCAAGAATTAGGGGAATTCAGACATCAAGAAGACTCTATCTCTATGAAAGATATGGGTTCTTCCTCCTCCTGATTTTGTGGCTCGTTGCGGAGAAAACGTGCTAAACACGAATCTCATATGAGTAAGTGTTCCGTCTTTTCAGTTCTGCGGAGCATGTCATGCGTGAGCTCGGCTGACTGCGACATATTGGTGAAGTAAAAGGACGGCTATATAATTCGTCTACCTAAATCGACAAGCTAGGCAGAAGCCCGGCCTTTGTCATTGCATTGCGCGATAATTGGCGAACGATGATCTCGGGCGGATACTGCGGGAAAAAGAGAATTCTGAAAATCAATGATGTCAAAAGTGTTTCAATTATTAGATGTACGGAAGATCACGGTGAGTAAAGAATTTTGAGGCTCAAAATCCTCATTACATAGAGAAGGCTTGCACCTCACATCAATTAGCTATTTGTTGCACAAGGAAGAGCACCGAGTCAATGATAATACTTTCCAAGATTTCGGTGGAAAATGTTGTATGAGGAGTGGAAACTGTGGGTTTGATCGCCAAGTTTATGTTGCACTGTGACCTTTGCTGTAAAAGTGGATTCGGCCGAAGCAGTTTAATAAGGTCAATCAAGTCTCTTTGGCGCCTTGTCGATTTCAAATGACACATGATTGCCAGATCGGGTGCTCAGTAGTATTGAACAAGGCTTGTTCTGTCCCGGGAGTTAGAGATTAAAACACGGGCTTCTTATTTCTAAGCTACGAAATTACGAAACTTGGCACAAAAGAAATAGCTACGTGCAACTTTGTGGATCCACTATTACTCTGCAGATGATGATACCGGCAAGAGAATGGAAAAGCCGAGGTGCCAGTGGTAGCGCCACACGACGTGGGTTTTAAGCCCTTCTTACGATGAAGCGCGAGGCTTCCAGACCTTTTCAAGAAGGAGGGGGCACAAGGTGAAATTTTGTTTACAAATAAGTGGGCATGTGATAGCAACAATAAGCCCTCTATTCCAAGTTGATTCATATTTTCTATCGCAAGAGATATTCAAACGAGATGGTGTTTTACAAGACGCTCATGGAACCTCTTTACATCTCGTCTAAAAGTTTATATCCCTTTATCCTCGGGGAACGGACAGCTAAGAATTGACACGGACAACCATGTTCTTTAGTGTATTTTTTTTATTTTAAATAATGGCGATGATTGGTAATATGTGATCGGCCCTTTTTTCGTACTGTATGCCTGCAAAAAATGATTCACTCACGTAAAATAGCAGACGTAATATGTAAGCTTCCACATGAGGCTTAGAGCCACTACTGGTATCATACTGTGCCGAACATGCGCTTCATCCGCGAAAGATCCCGCTACTTCCGACAGTGCCACAAAGATTTTGGGGTAGAAGCAAGGCCGGCACTTACCTCCCCTGTTGCATATCCTGTATGGGGAACACGTGCCTTGTAAAGTTACCCTTTAAAATAATCAAGTGCTAGAACCAATACGAATCACCAATTCGTCATGTTGGCCTTGCCTTCAAACCATGTGCAGCATAGAAATTTCCGAGATTAACTCTTTGATTCTCTTAACGTATCTGGAACCTGAAATTTTTGGAGCAAGGAAAGTGAAAGTTTGTCCGATGACCCCGGTGACAAACGCATTTTTTTCTGTTCGCGAGAAAACTCTACTTCATGATTACAAAGACTTCATGGGGTTTTGCTCGGGCGCTTCTACGGAAGGGAAAACTTCTCGATGAGCTTAGATTTGAGCACATGTGATAACGTGCTTGCAGCATCGATAAAGATTTGCTAGCGATTGTCGACTCTGCCTTTAGGAAGGATGGATAAAGGCGCAGCTGAGGACGAGCCAGATTGGGGTCGGCATGGTGGTCACCCTACTTGTCTTATTCTTTCAGTCGAGGCGCGGTCAAGTCAAAGCATCCAAAATAAGGTTCAATTTCCAATGTATTTTGAGCGTAATTAACGCAACTCAGCTCACAGGAAAACTTCCGGAATAAGCGAAGAGATCTCCGAATATTGTGAGTGGCGAATACCGATTAGTATACCACTAGTTCCGCGAAGCATGATACCACCAGATGGAAGGATTCTTTTGGCCAGTCATATCTAAAAAGTTTACAGACTGATAAATGGCTTCCGCTGTTCTTGAGTACGTACTCTTACAACAAAGGTGAGCTGGCGGGTGATTGCAGGTGAAAGGTATACTACTTTGCTTTTCACAAAGGGGTTCTTGTGGCCGCGATCTCAGCATGATAGCTTCAATAATCATTTCATCTTGTTGGCCGTACTTGCATGAACCGATTTTAGGTAGTGATTAGTACATCTTGATTCAATAAAATACATGGGAATCTACTCGGAAATGGGTATTTGGAGTATTAAGTATCTCACATACCTAAGATAGAGAAGCCGTAGCCAAATGTAATGACCAAAATGATATAGTAATTGAACCGAAGCTTGACTAGGATTCCTTCCATGCGCTATTGAGCCGATCATTATTTGCGAATATCTATTTATCGTATGTCAAATAAGTGCAAATTTCGGAACCACAAAAAAAAAAAAGAAATTTTCTTCATGCGAACCAGGGCGAACACGGTAACTCTCATCTCGTATCATCACATAGGCAGCCAGGTGCATTAAAATGTTAAGTATATGCTTGAGATTGGATCTTTTAAACCAGTTAATCGACATGCTATTATCGGCAAATCTTGCATTGATTTTTGAAAGGCAGTCAGCTCCGGGCTCTAGCCCGGTTCTTCCAGGTCAATCAAAGCCAGATTGGATGTTTTGGCTAAAAGGGCTGGATTGTTATTTCGGCAACTCCAAGACATCACACATACGATACTGTGGTAGAATGCCCCTTTAAGTTTTTCGGTTTAAAAAGGTTCTGTGAGTCCTGATGAAAGAATTCCTTTCCTGACCTGCACTGCGTATCAGCCGGCAGAAATGTGCCAAAAAAACGTGCAGAATGACGCAGAGGGGATAGGGTTGCAAAAGCAGTCGAGTTGTGGCGGCTACTAACCTCGTGTTTGCTCTAAAGATTCCGCTCGGCAGATTTATTATTTATTGGAAACTTCACAGTACAGATGGGAGACTACAAAAGCGAGCTATTCAGGCTAAGTCCAGGGCTTGTGACTTTTCAAACAAGTCACTTTTCTAGCTAACTTACTATGAGAATATGCATTCGCGCGCTGGCCATGGCCATCACGTGTCTCCTCAGCCCGGTTCCCGCTGTGACTATCAGCCAGAATACTGTCCAGACATCTTCTTTTGATTTTTCCCTAGGAGATCTTACAATCAATTCTGGAGTTTATTATTCCATTGTGAACAATGCCTTAACATCTTTGGCAGGTTCTGTTCATAATGAGGGTGGCTTCTATGTTACCAGCGCTAATGGCTTAGCATCCTCCGTGCAGATGACCGGTGCCTTCTTCCTGAACGCCGGCACGCTTGC